>JASCZW010011056.1:0-33564 GCA_034211315.2 Aedes japonicus | reverse complement strand
AGCACTGGCAAATCCATCTCCGCTGCAAAGTGATGCGTGCCGCCGGTTCACTCTGTGTTTTTATGACAACTCGGTGGATCATGAATCGAGAGAAAAGAACGATAATCAAAACAAAAATAGAAACTCTAAATACTAAAGTGGAAGATTTGTAGTGCGATAGCGAGTGGAATAAATTTATAAATTATTGTTAAAAACTAAGGTTAGACCAGGTCTACACTAAATAAATACCAATACCAATACCAATAAAAACCAAGGATTACTGAACCAGTGAGTAAACTTATGTAAGCAATATGTACAAGTGACTGAGACGTAAACCTAATTATATCCAACTGTCCAATAAACTATGTACAGGCTTACCTACAGCGCGAGTAGCAGTTGAGCATCTGTTCGCAAGAGGAAAACAGATTGGATACAAAACTAAATTGTGAGTGATAAATAATGTTGCCTAGTGTTTCTTTTTATATTAAAAATAAATTGAATTCTAGCTTTGATCAGCTGAAAATACGGAACACTGATTGCAAGGACAAGTTTCTAAATATATAATACAATATATATATATATATATATATATACATATATACATATATATATATATATATATATATATATATATATATATATATATATATATATATATATATATACACATTCCTGAAAAAAGTTATAACGATCTCTCAATTTATAATATTCGTAGGATTGTTCAACATCGAAAAAATATTAGACCGTATTTTTTTTTTCGTTATTAGACTGGACCTTTCTTGCGTAGACTGGTCCAAAACGTGATTTTTCAAAATTTCAATTTTCAAAATTATAACTCAAACCGTTTAACCGATTTTAGTTTTTACATTATTGTATTTTTTTAATTCCAGCAAAAATACGAAACCTTTGAATATATCAATTTTTATGAAAAATACAAAACAAATAGTTTTTCTTGAATTTGACTGCGAGGGGCCTCAACTGACTCTGTTTTAGTATTTTTAAATGAAAGAGCATTCTAATTTTACATAACATATACAAAAATTGGAGATGTTCGGTGCGTTGCTTGAGATACAATTTTTAAATAATAAATCATTACTCTTCATTTTATACATCACCTGCTCTAGAAATGATGAAGATGCGTGGTAAGATTGCCATGCGCCTCATCCAATCAAACCTATGACTAATGAAATCTATGAGTTACTTACAAATCTAGTATAACATCTGAATCAGTCTCTAAGGCATTCTGTTAACCATCATTGACCAATTTCATTATTATTTTGACGATTACCTTTCAAATAAATAAGGTATTTAAAAATTTCAAATATTTTTGCTTAGTGAAGTTCCAAGAAAAACACTTTAAAGTCTGCGCGACATGATGAACATAGTGAAAAATAAGAAAAACACTTTTATACATTTATTTTATTTATTAAGTTTTTTCATAACAATTTTATACATTTTTCTTCCGTTGAAAATGAATTTTGTTTCACAATAATATACTCTTCGTTTTGAGGCTTAAAACTATGGAATGACTGAGTCCTGAAATTTGCTTCACACTGTGTAACGATTTTTTAATTTTCTTTCCATTTTACTATAGTCGGATTCCGAAAAAATTGATAGTGTATTTTCGAGTCTGGCTTAGAAATGGCCCATGAATAAAGTTCTTCGGCCGTTGTTATGTGATGATCTTGCAAACTGGCTTTCGCAGCATTTTCGTTTCAATACGCCTCCAAAGCATCACAAGGGCCCTTTCATGACAAGAGTAGCGAAAATTCCACCTCGGCATCTATGCCAAAATCTTTTGCATGTTGCACAAATTAAAAGCGGTCATTTTATTTTTGTATTGGCTTCCAGATCCATCTGAGAAGAAATAAATTTTCTCAAACCTGATAACTTACTTTTATGAACGCTATGCATTGAGTCAAAAAGACGCACTGCGACATGATTATGTTTAGTGAAATCAGCAATTGCAATAAAACTGGTAAACTTCAAATCATTTGATTCTTCATCTTTAAAATAAATAGCACAAGGGTGAATAGTACATTGAGCGTTTGCTCAATGAAAGCCTTGAACTGCATCCTGCACAACGAATGAATAATTCTCCGAAAATCACAGATTATGATACACTCAGTAGCTTTTAAATTGTTTTTCACGTGTTTTTAAATAGTTTGCCTGTCGCTCAGCTGTAAAGTTATGTGGCAATAAATTGAGTAATTTTTCTAAAAAGTATCAATAAATTCTTGTGTGTCCATTTCAACTAAGTCCAAACTGCATCTTTCTGCTTGACGCCATTGTTTAAATTGTAATGATTCAACGTGACCGTTATTAAGAATGGTCATAAGTTCTACCGCCAAAATTTGCATTCCCGGACAATTTTCGCAACATTGCTGCCAGCAATGCTCATTTGGATTTTGACAAATTATTTTGAAAACATATCATGGTAGGACTGAACACCATCTGGAAGTAATTGTTTACTTTGGAGTGTTTTGAAAATCAATTTAACGTTTTGGTGGTAAATGCAAACGCACACCGTATGCGTGCCACTTGTTCCTGCCAAAATGCAGTGTTTTGGACGGTTACTGGCGAACATCGAAAATCCAATCTTAATATCAGGATGAGTATTTTTAAATATGGAGTACGCCTCTTGCAAATTGCATAAAACTAACCTTCTTTGTATGTAGATCCTACCTTCTTCATTGTTGGATATCAAATAATCCTTTTTCCTCGGCACACACGACTTATATCGTCGCTATTATAAAAGTTACTGAACACGCATTAGCGTTTCCTCCTAACGAAGCTCTACTAATCCTCTTTAGGCACTGACATTATTCCCTCCTGTTGTTGTAATACTTTCACTTGGTTGGCCATATATTGGGAAACATCAAACTCTTGCATAATCCTATATGTAGACCAACTTTTGGGCAGTGTGGTTAAAATCCTATACCGCTCATTGCTATCTTTTGTTTCTTAAATTTATCCTTAAGCTGTGTTAGCATTTCATTACCGTCAGACAAAACGTGTTATTGGTGGTACTGATCGATTCATAGCTGGTTGTTTCAATGAGCCTGTAAATAAATATAACAAATTATTGATTAAAAATTGATTGATTGGAAATCATGCAAATAATTTCTATTTTATTATTTACTTTGGTAGGGAAAAGGAACAATGCCGGACGGTCCTGCAAGGGCAATCGTTTCGTGACTGGTTGCTTCGCACGATTCTAAAAGAATGTAAAAATAAAAATGTTCCAGTAACAATTGCAAGAGAAGAATTCAAATTAAAACAGAATTATATGAACTTTTATATAACATACCTGTAGTGCCTATACTGGATGGTCCTGTAATGGGTTCTTCGGTCATGGTATCAATGTGCTTATACAATTTCTTGTAGCAACTTTGACAAATGAAAGAGCTACTCTCATCAATTTTAACCTTTTTTCCACAGCATGGTCGTACAATTTTGCGTTGATTTTTCTGGAACACGAACTCAACACCCAAACACTACAAATTGAACACTTACGTTTCATTTTACGATATTCTTTGATATAACTGTTCTGATATGATACTTTGTTTTCAACTGGTAACTTCTTACATAAATTTCCGTGTTTTATATGATGTTTATATTGTACCTACGATCAAGTGAAGTGAACTGCAGCCTAGACTACAATAGGTATTGAATTGTTTCTCGGCTGTAGCGATCAGGTCTATTTGCAGACGGGAGCGAGTAGAGCGGAATTTCTAAAGCGAGAAAGCAACAGAATAACAGATAACGCAAGCGAGCGACGAGTATGAAATGAAAGAGATGTTGTTCACTCTGCTGCTTCTCCGCTTTAGAAATTCCACTCTACTCCCTCCCGTCAGCGAGTAGACCTGATCGCTAGCAGCCGAGAAACAATTCAATTCAATCTCACAGGTCGATAAACATTCTACATCTACAGTAGGTAGTCAATACGTATCAACGGTTCTTCTTTAAATAATAATACCAATGCCCCTCTGTGTAACGAAAAGAATGTTAGGTAATCAAATTGTCAATATCTACCTAAAGTCTCATTAGTCTTAGTTGCTATAATATTATATAATTATGTCAAGTAAATATTATTTATTATATAATATTTACTTGACATTCTGTGACCTACTCATAGATTTCATTAGTCATAGGTTTGATTGATGGAGACGCATGGTAATCTACCATGCATCTTCATCGTTTCTACAGGCGGGTGATGTATAAAATGAAGAGTAATGATTTATTATTTAAAAAATTGTATCTCCAAAACGACACGCAGAACATCTCCAATTTTTTGATATGTTATGTAAAATTGAATGCTCTTTCATTTAAAAATACTAAAACAAGGAGTCGTTGAGGCCCCTCGCAGTCAAATTCAAGCAAAACTATTTGTTTTGTATTTTTTTCATACAAAAATTGATATATTCAAAGGTTTCGTATTTTTGCTTGGAAATTCAAAAAATACCAATACAATGGCCAAAAATGACTAAAATCGGTTAAACGGTTTAGAGTTATAAATTTTTGAAAATTGAAGATTTTGAAAAATCACGATTTTTGGACCAGTCTAACGCAGAAAGGTCCAGTCTAATAACGAAATAAAAAATACGGGTCTAATATTTTTCGATGTTGAACAATCCTACCGAATATTATAAAATTCTGAGAGATCGTATAACTTTTTTTCATGGAATTGCTGTATATATATATATATATATATATATATATATATATATATATATATATATATATATATATATATATATATATATATATATATATATATATATATATATATATATATATATATATATATATATATATAAATTAAGAACTCATTTGGAGTTTCGGGGTTTTTAATAAAGGTAAACACTGAACTACACTATGTGAAGGTAAGACTAATAATGATTTTATTGAATGATCGAAATTGGTTGAAACCTACCAATGTCCCTAAAAGTCCTAACGCTGCAATTCTCAGCTCAGGTGGTCGGGTTCGTAGTCCAAGTCGATGTCGCATGTTGTTGTCCTACTGTTGTCATGTGCTGCGTCGGCTGTCCTGGGTGCGTTGGCTTGTTATTATCCGGTGACCTCGATGGGCTCGGTGTCGAATGTGCTTACGGTTGCACGTTGGTTATTATGTTGATGAGCTATTCTTTGGTGACGGGTGATGATGTGTTGGAAAGTTGAATGGCCCTCGTGTTAAATGCTTCCCCCTCAAGATTGGATCGTCCCGATCCAATTCCGCCATGGCTTATGTCTTCTAATGTGGATGATGTCCGCTTTTCTACGTTGACTGTCAGATTTATTCGGTCGGCTGATGTTGTCTTTTTAAACCAGTTGTAGACTACCAAGCATAGGCCTAAAATGATACAAGTGGAAGATAACCCCAAACTTGTGGCTGTTTGGAGCGTATGCTGCTGTTTTATTAACTGAATCTGCTCCCGATTCTTGATGTGCAATTTTTCCAATCCTTGAAGATCTGTTTCCGATGTGAACACGGTTTGTTCAATTTTGACTCCATCCAGAGGTATAACTGTTGGGAAGATGTGTGCCGAAAATGTTGTGGTGGTGAAGTTTCTTTGATCAATCTTTATGGTACAATTCGAGAAAAATATCAAGAATGTGCCTGATAACTTCCTGTCGTTATTTAAGCAATTTGTGGATAACGTGACTGTTGAATTTTTCACGACGACGTAGTTGTCTGTCAGTCGTTTTATATTTGTTAGATTCCGGTAGTTTGTAAATGAACATTTTCCAGGTAGTCCTCTTATGATTTTTGAGAAACAACTGTCGTCTGAGACGTCTTGGAGCTTATCTTCGTCGCAGAGAGTTTTCTCTCCGATGTATTGACAGCTTTCCTTGAGAAAATACGTTAGATTTCCGTATATTACTGCTTGATGCCATGGTAGCTTAACGATCTGACCATCGATGGGAAGCGGTTTCAGGAGTAGACTGCTGAAGGTATGTGGTGAGATTTGTGGAACGCCGATTATGAAGTATAGAACTGAACCTTTGAAGAGTGCTCGAATATCCAAAAAATCGTAGACCTGATCAGTGCTGAGAACTGTAATTCCCTGTTCTTCTAGTCTATCCAAAATAAACTTGAGTTCCTCTGACTCTAAGAAATTCTTTGAAATGATATTAATTCTAGCTAGCTGGATTACTTCGAAAATTGAGTCAAGATGTTTTTGTAAAAGATCCATATGGAATGAAATTTTAAAAGCTTGTCTTATTGCTGTAAAATTTTGATTGATTAGCTTGTTTATAATTAAAGATTGCCTAGCTGTAATTATTTGTTGTTTAATTATTCTTTGTTCTGCATTCACTGTATCAATGATCTTATTAATCCTATTTTCCAAATGTTGGTTAAGTTTGACCTGTATATTATTTTGCCTGGTGAGATCCAGATTCCTATCTTTTAAATCTTTAATGTCATTATTGATTTGGATCAAGTCGTTCTCATCTAAATTTCCGGTAATTACTTTGATGGTTGAGCCCAATAAATTAAAAGCTCCTCTTTTTTGCCTTGTATGTTTGATTGGTAAAAGTCTTCTATATAAATTCCAAACTTCATTGAGCTTCGCGTTTAGCATAGATGTCAAGTCCGTGAAATCTTCGAAAATTTTGAGTCCATCGATAGCAAGTTCGATGTTATCTAAAAGTGGTTTGTATTTAGTTAAGTTGATAGCGTGGTATATTCGATGTCTGCCCGTCTTAAGAATTGTGTTTCCTGTCTGTAGCGTCAAGAGTCCTGGATTTCGCGTCAAATCGAAAAGTTGTATTGTCTGTGATGCGGTCATCACAATAGTCAATGTCATGGTCAGGGTCACTGGTTGAATCCACATCTGAAATTAAATGTGACAAAATTTTGGGTGGATTCATTTTCTCCGAATATTATCTTTATGGATTTCCCGATCAAAGTTGTCGAGGAAGGTTCTCCCGTGGTCTTCGACTACTTTGATTGGTTGGTATTTCTCCCGACCCTTATTCCTAATTCCTTGTACTTTGTTGCACACAGTGTCCTCCGGTGTGAGGACTGGTGGGTCCTCCTTCGTTTTATTATGATATCCCAAATTTTTATTCTTTTATTCTCTGGGTTTAAATTTTGTTGCCGAATGTACCGTGTTATTATAGCACGTAGACGCAATTCTAAATATTTCTTTATCAGTCATATCGGGATAATCCGGTTTGGTGCATCGAAAAATTTCACCCAACGTTGAGTGGAATCTTTCGACTGTTCCATTGCTTTTACTATGATTTGGAGGAGTGAAGTGAATTTGGATATTCAAATTATCGAAAAGAGCTCTAATTTCAATGGACCTTAGAGAAGGCTCATTGTCAGATATAATTAAATTTGGGGTACCATACAAAGAGAAATATTTGGTAAGTCCACTTCTGACGTCGTGGATGTTTCCCCAAGTAGCACACCATGGTCATAATTAGTTGTAGTAACTTGATTATGACTTAGCAAGTCATATTTATGTTATCTCAACCGAATGGCAACAAGTGTGCTACTAGGGTCGTGATTTGATCGGTATTATTGTACCGAATCGAGAGAATTTATCTAGGAAAGAAATAAAAATGTTAGGTTGTTTGATGAAAATATCTATGTGTATTATTTGTAAAGGCTTTTTCGATGTGGGTGTTGACCCTAGTTTTATTTTGTACGGATGTCTCTCGTACTTATTTTTATTACAAATGCGACAGAGTCTTATGAACTGTCGTATTTTACATTTCATTCCCGGGAAAAAATATCTACTAGAAATTTGACTATTATTTTCCCAAATTCCCCTATGTCCATTTGAATGTGTTTGATCGATTATCAAATTCTGATCTTCAGCCGTTTTAAGATCAATTAATATTTTTTGTGAAAGGCAGACTTTAAAGGGTTTTCCTCTACTAAAATAATTCTTGTAAACTATTTGAATGGTTTGTATTAAACTTTCGGGGCAAGAAATACAATTGGTTCTTTTTGGATCTATAAATTCTTTAAACATTTTAATAAGATACGGTACGCCAAAATTAGTTTTTGTAATAGTTCTTCTGAACATACGAGGAAATATTGCTTCGTAAGTTTCCTCTTCATTTACTCCGATTTTTAAGATTTGATTACTGAATTTATTCAGCGGAGATTCCGTGCAGGGAATGAATGCTGAATCGTCAGTATCTGCGGAGTGTACCGTTTCGTCATCTGAAGAAGGTTCGTCTTCATGACTAGATGATGAGGGTGAATTTTCCTCTACGTCGTTAGCATTCAATTCCTCTCGTACTCTTGAAAGGCTATCTGCTACGACGTTTTGCTTTCCCGGTCTATATTTTATTTCATAGTCGAACTCTTCCAAGTAAAGGCGCCAATGAATTAGCCTACTATTGGAATCTTTGAGATTCAGACTATATGTTAGGGCCGATTTCTTCACCAGTCCCGCTTACAAACATAAACTTAGTTTATCGTAAGCTTCACTTAAATTTTAGCATAACTTTTAAGCCAGGTTTAAGAATTTCATTTCTTCACGTCTGCTTAGCTTTTTTTGGAAGCCGCTCACCGTAAACTCGGTTTACCTTGTTTTCCAATATCATTCCAGTGGTTTTCCATCAGAAATGTCAATTAAAAATTATTATTGAGTTGATTATCGTTTGCACTTTTTTTAAGAGAACCAAAAATGTCTTCGAACCTTATCGAACAAAAGAAGCGCGTTCGCTCGGAAAAAATTTCAGATCCAGAGGAGGAATGTCCGCTTTTCTACGTTGACTGTCAGATTTGTTCGGTCGGCTGATGTTGTCTTTTTAACCCAGTTGTAGACTACCAAGCATAGGCCTAAAATGATACAAGTGGAAGATAACCCCAAACTTGTGGCTGTTTGGAGCGTATGCTGCTGTTTTATTACCTGAATCTGCTCCCGATTCTTGATGTGCAATTTTTCCAATCCTTGAAGATCTGTTTCCGATGTGAACACGGTTTGTTCAATTTTGACTCCATCCAGAGGTATAACTGTTGAGAAGATGTGTGCCGAAAATGTTGTGGTGGTGAAGTTTCTTTGATCAATCTTTATGGTACAATTCGAGAAAAATATCAAGAATGTGCCTGATAACTTCCTGTCGTTATTTAAGCAATTTGTGGATAACGTGACTGTTGAATTTTTCACGACGACGTAGTTGTCTGTCAGTCGTTTTATATTTGTTAGATTCCGGTAGTTTGTAAATGAACATTTTCCAGGTAGTCCTCTTATGATTTTTGAGAAACAACTGTCGTCTGAGACGTCTTGGAGCTTATCTTCGTCGCAGAGAGTTTTCTCTCCGATGTATTGACAGCTTTCCTTGAGAAAATACGTTAGATTTCCGTATATTACTGCTTGATGCCATGGTAGCTTAACGATCTGACCATCGATGGGAAGCGGTTTCAGGAGTAGACTGCTGAAGGTATGTGGTGAGATTTGTGGAACGCCGATTATGAAGTATAGAACTGAACCTTTGAAGAGTGCTCGAATATCCAAAAAATCGTAGACCTGATCAGTGCTGAGAACTGTAATTCCCTGTTCTTCTAGTCTATCCAAAATAAACTTGAGTTCCTCTGACTCTAAGAAATTCTTTGAAATGATATTAATTCTAGCTAGCTGGATTACTTCGAAAATTGAGTCAAGATGTTTTTGTTTCTTTTTGGATCTATAAATTCTTTAAACATTTTAATAAGATACGGTACGCCAAAATTAGTTTTTGTAATAGTTCTTCTCCGACCACAACTCCTATCGACCCATCGCGATGTTATCTTGCATTCGCAAGTTGTTGGAGAAAATGATCCTTTTCCGTCTGGACAAATGGGTTGAGACGAATAACCTGCTTTCAGATACTCAATATGGTTTCCGTAGGGGTAAGGGAACGAACGACTGTCTCGCGTTGCTTTCCACAGATATTCAGTTAGCTTTTGCTAAAAAAGAGCAAATGGCTTCTGTATTCTTGGATATCAAGGGGGCTTTTGATTCAGTATCTGTTGAAGTTCTCTCAGATAAACTCCATGCTTGTGGTTTTTCACCATTAATGAACAATTTTTTGTACAATTTGCTGTCAGAGAAACATATGAGCTTTTCTCATGGAAACTCTACAGCTTTTCGATTTAGCTACATGGGTCTCCCCCAAGGATCATGTTTAAGCCCTCTTTTATATAATTTTTATGTCAAAGACATTGACGGTTGTCTAGGTGACAACTGTACGTTGAGACAACTTGCAGATGACGGCGTAGTGTCTGTCACGGGACCCAATGGGGTCGATCTACAAGGACCCTTGCAGGATACCTTAGACAATTTGTCTACTTGGGCTCTAGAGCTAGGTATCGAATTCTCTACGGAGAAAACTGAGTTGGTAGTTTTTTCTAGGAAGTATAACCCTGCACAACCGAAACTTCAAATTTTGGGTACACCGATAACTCATTCCATGTCATTTAAATATCTTGGGGTCTGGTTCGATTCAAAGTGCACCTGGAGATCTTACATTGAGTACCTGAAGCGAAAATGCCAGCAAAGGGTCAATTTTTTCTGCACAATTACCGGGTCCTGGTGGGGAGCGCATCCGCAAGATCTTCTAACGTTGTACCGGACAACGGTTTTGTCGGTTATGGAATACGGTAGTTTTTGTTTTCAGTCAGCGGCTCGGTCGCACATCATTAAACTGGAACGTATTCAGTATCGGTGTCTTCGTATCGCGTTAGGTTGCATGCACTCGACTCACACCATGAGTCTTGAAGTGCTGGCTGGCATGTTGCCACTCTCAGATCGGTTTACAGAGTTATCTCTCCGGCTCCTCACCAGGTGTGAAGTTATGAACCCCCAGGTGATCGAAAATTTTGAGAAGCTCCTAGAGTTGAATCCTCAAACCCGCTTCATGAGCTTGTATCATTTGTACATAACACAGGATGTCAGCCCTTCGCTTAATATTCCCAATTGTGTTTCCTTCTCCGACTTCGGAAATTCGGTTCATTTTGATTTATCCATGAAACAGGAGCTTCATGGAATCCCAGAGCATCATCGTCCTATGATTGCTCCGGTGATATTTGCTGCAAAGTTTGGCCTAGTTGATTCCACCAAAACGTTTTTCACAGACGGGTCTTTGATAGAAGACTCCGCTGGCTTTGGTGTATTCAATGAAAATTATAGCGTCGCTCGTAAACTTCAAGCACCTTGTTCTGTTTTTGTCGCAGAATTGGCAGCAATTTATTTTTCTTTAGAAACTGTTGCCTCTTTTACACCGGATCAATACTTCATTTTCACGGATAGTCTTAGTTCTATAGAGGCTATTCGCTCCTTGAGGCCGGTAAAGCACACCTCCTATTTTCTTATGAAAATACGAGGTCTTCTAAGTGCTTTATCTTCACGTTCTTTTATTATCACCTTTGTGTGGGTCCCTTCTCATTGTTCGATTCCTGACAATGAGAAAGCGGACTCGCTTGCAAGGGTGGGCGCTATGGAAGGCGATATTTATGATCGACAAATCGCCTTCAACGAATTTTTCCATATTTTTCGTCAGATATCACTCGATAGCTGGCAGTATAAATGGAGTAGAGGAGACTTGGGGCGATGGCTACATTCTATCACTCCAAAGGTGTCTAAGAAATGTTGGTTCAGGGGATTAGATGTGGGTCGAGACTTCATTCGTGTGATGTCTCGCCTCATGTCCAATCATTATTCTTTAAACGCTCATTTGTTCCGTGTTGGGCTGGGAGACAGCAATCTCTGTGAATGCGGACAAGGTTACCAGGACGCAGATCACGTTATTTGGTTTTGTGCTGAGCATCGTGGAGTCAGATCTGGGCTGTATGATTCCCTTCGGGCTCGAGGTAGACAACCCAATGTACCGATTCGAGATATTTTGGCTGCGCGCGATCTGGATTTTATGAAACTCATTTATGTGTTTTTGACTAACATTAACCTTAGATTGTAGTTTGATTAACTAACTTGTTTAGGTTAAATTTGTGAGGAATGTGTGCGCCAGTGTGTGAGTGTGGTTGTGTGTGTGTGTGTGAGTGTGATTGTGTGTGTGTGTGAGTGAGTTATCCAATTAAAAAAATGTAATTTGAAGTTCTAGATATAAGAAAACCATTGTTCCTTATGCTTTGCTCAAAATTTCCACCCCAATTTTCCCATCCTTAAAATTGTTATTCCTATTAACCTCGAGACGACCGCGAGTAATCGGTTCTATCCCCTTAACCTTAGTTCTAAGATAACTGATGTATATAAACATGAAAACTTGGCTCTGTAAAGTTGATTCGATTGAGCCTGTACAAATAAATGAATTCGTAAAAAAAAAAAAAAATAGTTCTTCTGAACATACGAGGAAATATTGCTTCGTAAGTTTCCTCTTCATTTACTCCGATTTTTAAGATAATTTGATTACTGAATTTATTCAGCGGAGATTCCGTGCAGGGAATGAATGCTGAATCGTCAGTATCTGCGGAGTGTACCGTTTCGTCATCTGAAGAAGGTTCGTCTTCATGACTAGATGATGAGGGTGAATTTTCCTCTACGTCGTTAGCATTCAATTCCTCTCGTACTCTTGAAAGGCTATCTGCTACGACGTTTTGCTTTCCCGGTCTATATTTTATTTCATAGTCGAACTCTTCCAAGTAAAGGCGCCAATGAATTAGCCTACTATTGGAATCTTTGAGATTCAGACTATATGTTAGGGCCGATTTCTTCACCAGTCCCGCTTACAAACATAAACTTAGTTTATCGTAAGCTTCACTTAAATTTAAGCATAACTTTTAAGCCAGGTTTAAGAATTTCATTTCTTCACGTCTGCTTAGCTTTTTTTGGAAGCCGCTCACCGTAAACTCGGTTTACCTTGTTTTCCAATATCATTCCAGTGGTTTTCCATCAGAAATGTCAATTAAAAATTATTATTGAGTTGATTATCGTTTGCACTTTTTTTAAGAGAACCAAAAATGTCTTCGAACCTTATCGAACAAAAGAAGCGCGTTCGCTCGGAAAAAATTTCAGATCCAGAGGAGGAACTGTTAGTGAGATTGATTTTGAATCGGAAAGATGTTATTGAATGTAAGGTTACTGATACTCAAAGGAATGACAATAAGACTAGTGCGTGGGACGATATTACGTTTGAGTTCAATGCAAACTGTCTGAACACGGTAAGTGAAAAATTTCTTAGTTAGCTGATACTTCGAAATTGGGTACAAAATTATAATAATGAATTCATTTGATATAACATAGGTCCGAACTGCAGCAGTATTAAAGAAAAAATACGAAAACATTAAAAAAAATATTCGTCAGGCTGCATCTAAGGAAAGGATATCACGAAAACTAACAGGTGGTGGTCCAGGCCCTAGTGAATGGCTGCCAAAATCTGAGGTGCATGCTGCACTTCGAGATGTTATTGCACTGTCTGTCGATGGACTTCGAGCGATATGTGACGACGACGATGATTATGATGTGAACAGTATAGTATTTCCGAAGATCTCTGCAATTTCTGATAATGTGAACCAAGTAACGACTGACAATGAGTATGAGGTCGAATATTTGGAAGAGACAGGAGTAATTTCGAGTGGAAATAATAACTTGCTTGAACAAGAAGTAACCGGTAACGAATCGGTTTATTCTACTTCCAGAATACCTTTCATTCCATTGTCTGTTGATGAATCAGGTGTAGATGCTGCCCCTAGTCAGAGCATTGATGCTGCTCAGAAACGGAAAGTAGAAATGTGGGAGCAGTACAATCCAGCAAGTACAAAGGCCCAAAACCAGTGCCTTGAAGACACATAAAAAACATCAAACGTCGATACTCAAATCGAATCTTAAAAAGAAGTTGCTAGAGCGTGATCAAGAAATGATGGAAGAGGTCCACCAACTCAATGTTCAAAAGCACAAAATAGAACTTGAATCAGCTCATATTTCTCTCCAAACCAAGAAAATGAAGCTACAATCCCAACAGCTTCGCTATCAACACATGCGGGAAGAACATGCGATGCGGTTAAAACTTCTAAGTACCATGTATGAGAAAAGCACAGGCAGACGAATCAGTAGCTCAAGTTTAGAAAGTGAATGAGTTTTATATTTAGCTCATTTTGCTTCGGATCAAATAAATAATTCATTTCAAATAAAAAGATACAATTCACACTCTGAATCATTTTTTCCAAATAGTCATCTGAATAGTAATTAAACTTTTTTTTTGAGGTAATTGTTAAAGTAGTGTAAGTAAAGTGGTTAAAAGTAGTGAGAAAAATTCTTGAACCATTGAATCACGAACACATCCGCTTGTACTCCTTTCCATGTTTGGATTATTTGGAACGACAGTTGCAGCTAACATTTCTTCAAATCCATCTATTTCTGTAGGAGGTTCCCTTTCCTTGCTATCAATTGCAATGTTATGCAATACAGCACAAGCTACAATAACAAGTTGGACAGTTGGTATTTTCAAGCGCCTCCCCAACGCCAAAACTGGAAATCGACGCTTTAGTACACCATATGAACGTTCTACAACATGGCGAGTACGTATTTGGCTTTCGTTGTATAAAGCCTCAACTGTTGTATGTGCAACGAAGAAAGGGTGTGGCTAAATACTTTGTGTTACGATATCCAGAATCACCTACAATTACGAAGTGTCCAAAATCACCACATTCAAGCTGCATATTTAGTGACGAATTATTAAACAGTTCGTTAGAATTTCGCAATTGCGTAAAAATCGCGACTAGAAGCAAGTAGTTCACTTTGAGTTTTTGGCATCCTTATGTTGGCGCCTTTTGGCTAAAGTAAGCGAAACACGTCGAATAATGCGGCATACAGACGATGTACATACGCCGGAAAAATCGCCATTTGCGATCTGCATCGACCCTTAACCATACAAAAGCGTAAAATCTCAAGGCTACCAATAATTGCACTAATGAGTGAATTTGTCGTGATCTATACACGTAAAATAATCCACACATATATATTGGCAAAAATCCATGGAAAATTCCACATAATATTGATGTGTCCACACATAAACAGAACCCTCTGAGAAACACAAATGAAGTTTATATGACAAATGAAAAGTATGTGTGGCCACTCTTAGTGGTTATGTGTATACATAGGAAGTATGTGTGGTTACATATAGTTATCATTGGCTGATTACATTGCAAAAATTCATATGTCGGACACATAGATATTATCATTGCTTTTTTATCAGTGTATGGATTAAATCGAAATTTCAGTATTGATTACATATTCACGTTGTACGTCAACATACGAACATTCTAACCTGGTTTCATCGACTTCTAAATTCGGTCGATAAATTTCCAAGACAATTAAAACTTTTCTGAAGAGGAAATCCCATAAAGAAATTCTTATCGTCCCAGTTGTTAATAGTGATGCAAGCACGCATCTTGTATTGATGACGTGCCAATTGTAAACCTTCGATGCTTTCATATTCATCATCATCGTTCTCTAAGAATCGCCAATACAACCCATCCCAAACGTGTCGATTTTGTTTATACATGTCTCCAGTCAAACTTTAAATCTTTTCCAAAAACTGATTGAATTTACAAGTTATTTCCAACACAAACTAGAGTGAAGAAAATAAATAAATAGATATTCTGACATTTCACAAGCTTAGTGCTGCTAAACCAAGTCAGACCACCGTTTAAATTAAGGAGTGTATCGAAAAGTAGTTATAAACTTCCAAATAATAAAATAGGCATGAAAACATGTTTAAAATTAACATACTATTTCAGTTTATTATAGCTTAACATGTTTACAAAAGATCCAAACGGAAAAACTAGTCATCATGTTCATTTCTGTAGAATGCCCGTACCTTTGATTTGACACCTGCCATCAAATTCTGCACAGTGACCTTTGTGCACTTCCTGGATGCCGCTGCCCAATTTTTCTTAAAATCGGTCATGTTTTGGGACACTGTACCATCCTTCTTAAATATACGCTTGACTATTGCCCAATAGCGTTCGATCGGTCGCAACTGGGGACAGTTTGGTGGGTTGATGTCTTTTTCTACGAACTTGATGTTATTCTCCGTCAGCCACTGTAGAGTGGATTTGGCGTAATGTGCCGATGCCAAATCTGGCCAGAAGAGAGGAGGGGACTGGTGCTTTCTATACAATGGTAGCAACCTGTTCTTCAAACATTCCTTTTGATAAATCTCAGCATTTATAGTTCCTTTTGTATAGAAAATTGAAGAACGCAAGCCACATGTGCAAATAGCTTGCCAAATGAGCACCTTCTGACCGAATTTCTCCATCGCAACAGTCGTATCTGCGGTTGGCACACATTCCCCAACAGATTTAGTATAAAACTGCGGCCCCGGTAGCGTTCTTGAATCTTCTTTAACGTATGTTTCGTCATCCATCAAAATGCACTGGTCGACATTGTCCAAAATGCAGCTGTACAGCTTTCGAGCCCTGGTTTTGGCACGAGACTTTTGTTCCGGAGTTTGTTTGGGCACTTTCTGCTTTTTGTACGTCTTCAAGTCATTCCTGCGCTTGATTCGTTGAATCATTCCGATGCTGGTCCTGAACTTCTTGGCTAGATCGCGAGTAGAGGCAGATTTGTTCCGTTGAATATAATCCACAACTTTTTGGTCCAAATCGGGGTTGCTGGAGCCGGGTTTCCGGCCACTTCTTGGTAAATCCTTGAGGGAGCACTCCTTACCAAACTTTTCGATGATGCGTTTTACACTTGCCGGGTGAACATTTACTATTTTCGCAATCTGGTTGTAAGTAACACCCTTTTCGGTGCACCAAGTGTGCAGAATTTTCTTTTTAGTCTCAAATTCAATTCGCGACATTTTGAATACAACTTTATCAACGGAAATGAATGAACCGAATAATCATTTTTGACATGTAAACAAAGCAAATGGCGCTTACACGCTAAAAATATATACAGTAGTTTATGCGTAATAACGCATCGAATGTTTATAACTACTTTTCGATACACTCCTTAAATGTCGCTTATCTTAAACCCGAACATTTTTAAACTATGTTTAGTGGTTAAGCGATTGTGAAGAAATAGGAAAAACGTTGAGCTAGGTTTAAAATTTACTTAAACCTTGTTTAAAATATAAGTGTAGCTGAAGAAATTGGCCCTTAATGGCTTATGATCTGTGTACAATGTGAATTTTCTTCCGTAAAGGTACGGCCGAAAATACTTACATGCCCACACGATTGCCAATAACTCTTTCTCAATAGCGGAGTAATTTTCCTCCGATTTATTGAGGGTGCGGGAAGCGAAGGCGATTGGCTTATCGCTACCAATTTGACCTTGGGAAAGAACAGCGCCAACAGCATAGTTGGAGGCGTCTGTTGTCAAAATAAACGGTTTAGTAAAATCAGGGTACTGGAGGATATCGCTCGAGGTAAGGATGTTTCTACAACGCTCAAAGGCATCTATGAAACTCTTAGAATGAGCAATTTTTTCACCCTTTCGCAGTGCCTGGGTCAATGGTTTAGCTATTTTCGCAAAATCACGTATAAACTTGCGATAGTAGCCTAAAATGCCAAGGAAACCTCTAAGTTCCTTTTCATTTTTCGGTAGTGGCCACTTTCTGATAACTTCTAGTTTATCAGGGTTAGGCCTGACTCCATCACGTGTTACAATATGTCCAAGAAAGGCAACTTCCTTGTGTAAAAATTCACTCTTATCAAGTTGAATTTTCATATTGTATTTCCGGAGAGTATCAAAAATTTTCCTCAAATTGTCGAGGTGTTCTTTAAGGCTCGTTGAGAACACGATGATGTCATCCATGTAAACCAGGCATCTGACACCTATATGTTCTTGCAATATATTATCCATGACGCGTTGGAACGTCGATGGAGCATTTTTGAGGCCAAAAGGCATTCTTAAAAATTCATAGTGCCCGTTCTCGACACTAAAGGCTGTTTTCTCAATATCGCTCTTACTAACCTCGATCTGATGAAAACCAGATGCAAGATCGAGAGTAGAGAAATACATACAACGGCCTAACTTATCGAGAATATCGGTTATGTTAGGTATGGGATAACGATCGTCAATCGTTTTCTCATTCAACTTCCGATAATCAATGACAAGACGCCATTTCTTTTTGCCGGATGCGTCCAGTTTCTTAGGAACTATCCAGACGGGTGACGTCCACGGGCTGTTCGAAGGTCTAATAATACCTTGGTCGAGCATTTTAGAAATCTGTCGCTGAACTTCCTCTCTGTGACAGAAAGAGTAGCTGTATGATTTCGTGTGAAATGGTATGTCGTCACGTGTTGTAATTCTATGTTTGATTGCGTTTGTGAAGGTCAATTGCTGTCCTTCCACTTCCATAAAGAAAATATTATCGTAGTCTGCAATCATTTTTAATAAGTTGGTTTTTTCTTCGATATTTAAATGATCAAGTCTCAACTGATCAAAAAGTGGTTTTCTATTAAACTCGTTTTCTTCGTCTTGAGTTGGTTCCTCTAAAGAGAAGTTATTAAGTTCGGCTTCCAGAGGCTCGTCAATTTCTAATTTTGTAGGTTCATTTTTCAGGTTTGTTACAATTGCAAGAAAACGTTTATCTGTACAACTGTAAATTCCAGTTGGTAGTAATATGTCTGGGGTTAAAAGTTCAAGTTTCATTCTCAAGAAAAAAGTCTCCGTCATTCAACATTGAAGGTAGACTCAACACTTTAGATTCATTGGAATTAAATTGAGCCACTGTTTTTTCTGGGTATTTACGTGACATTTGTATTACGCCAGTGGGAAATTTTAGTTTATTTTCTGTTGTCAGAATATCAGCTTTCATCGTACGCAAGGTTTCGTATCCGATGAGGCCGTCGAAAAAATTATGGAAGTCAAACACGTAAAAGATTTGTTTGTTCGAACCCGGTACGCTTGGAAATGGGTTGAATTCTGCAAATTTATTAACAAGATGCGTACCTGATACATTTCTTATTCTCATGGCCTGTGTGAAACGGCACTTTTCATAATTAACGTGTTTTGTACTGATGTAGTTTTTGTTTGCACCAGTGTCAATCAAAAACTTCAGTGGTCCTTTGCTAGTAAGAATTTTTACATATGGTAGAAAATTGTTTATCTCTTCCTTAGTACTTCCCCCATTAAATGAAAATTTATCTCATCGGTATCACAAGCTACTTCTTCATTCCTCTCTAATTCTGCTGAACCCGATATACAAGGGATGGGTTCAGTGTCGGGGGCTTCGTCATAATATTGATGTGTTTCATCGTATTCGTAGTGGGGCTCATAAGGCTCATAAAAATCTTCACCCTCATGATAGTTTATCACACGGGGTCTATTTATATAATTTATCTGCTTTGACCTTACAGATGGGTCGACCTCCATAGGTGTTGGTTTTGGCAGCTGCATTGGTCTCGGTTCAAAAGCATTTCTTTGTTGCACATTAGGTGCATTATTGAAAGTGGTTGGAAATTTTCTTGGTGGGACTTGTGGTCTCGAATTAAAGTTTTGTGCGGGAAAATAGTTCCGCTGTGGCTGATTAGGGAATTGATAATTTTTGAAAAATTGGGGTGGTTTGAAATTAAATTTTTGTTGTTGGTTTGGGATTTGGAAGTGTTGCTGTGTTGGTTTTGAAGGACCTGGCAACATAAGTGGTTTGGGAGGCCTGATTGGCTCCGGTTTGTTTAGGCCAAACCTGTTTTGAAAATTTCTTTCTTCCACACACGCATCAAATGCTTCTTTCAATTTCTTAGGCTGACGTGCTCTCACGTTACCGCCAATGGGTTCTCTAAGCCCAGCTAAAAACACTTGCAGTGCATTTTCTTGGTGTGTTTTCGTGCGATCAGCTCGCAGATTTGCGTTTGCTGTAGATATGTTTGTATGGTTGATAAGCAGTGAAAGAACATTTTGCACTGAACCATAAAAATCTTCGATGCTCCCAGTTTGTTGTAACTGGAATAGCTCTCGAGTAAGCGTGACTGAATCTCGCTTATCGTTATAGTAGGCGATTAAATTTGCCTTTATTTCGTTCCATTTTAGTGGGGTGCCGTGAGTTTCCAGTACTTGGTCGGCATCTCCCGTAATTTTAGCCCTGATAGATTGCAACCAGACCTCTTCGAACGGAGTGTCTTTCATTGTATCTCAGAAGGGAAGTAAATTTTCAACTGCTCGGATGAATGCGTGCAGCTTCACAGGGTTACCATCGAAAGACGGGAGTTCCCTTATTGCTTGAGGCGTTTGCATCGCCTTTAGCACTTTTTCGGCTCGTTGGAACATTTCGTTTGTTCGCAAAACTTGAGCCTCCTCTTCTTCTTGGTTTGGAACTGAATTATTCACTGGTTCCATTTTGAGAAAAAAGTCTCTATTTAAAAATCTATTTAATCACAATTTCACTAATTACAAATTATTTAAACAATTTCACTAATTTCACTTTTTCGGATTTGGAAAATTGAGAAAGCACTATAGTATTTTTTGATAGGTAGAGTAGAAGTAAATAGGTAGATAGTTAATTGAAAATTACTCACCGTGACAATCCGATGTTCGCTCGGGTTGGCCTGCCTGGCTGATGATGTAGATTTCTTCGAAGGGAGTTGGTCCGATTCTGCAAAGCTCTTCGGTAGAAATTGTTCACTACACTGCGATATTCACTCGCGGCGACCCGAATGGTGGAAACTATTCACTACTTCCGAACTTTTAAACAAAACCGATCCGCACGACTGCGCCAATTAAGAACTCATTTGGAGTTTCGGGGTTTTTAAAAAAGGTAAACACTGAACTACACTATGTGAAGGTAAGACTAATAATGATTTTATTGAATGATCGAAATTGGTTGAAACCTACCAATGTCCCTAAAAGTCCTAACGCTGCAATTCTCAGCTCAGGTGGTCGGGTTCGTAGTCCAAGTCGATGTCGCATGTTGTTGTCCTACTGTTGTCATGTGCTGCGTCGGCTGTCCTGGGTGCGTTGGCTTGTTATTATCCGGTGACCTCGATGGGCTCGGTGTCGAATGTGCTTACGGTTGCACGTTGGTTATTATGTTGATGAGCTGTTCTTTGGTGACGGGTGATGATGTGTTGGAAAGTTGAATGGCCCTCGTGTTAACTTTATATATATATATATATATATATATATATATATATATATATATATATATATATATATATATATATATATATATATATATATATATATATATATATATATATATATATATATATATATATATATATATCTATATATATAAAAATGAAATGCTGTCCGTTCGTGACAGCATAACTCACGAACGACTCGATGGAATTACTTGATTTCTTTTTTATTTGATTCGTCTTGAATCCCAACAGGTTTTTGAAATAAAAAATGTACGAAATTTTTTCGGGAAAGTAAAAAAAATCATTCAAATTAAATTTTCACTTTGTATGGAAATATCATAATAGAAAACAACAACACCATTCATCGAGTTGGAAGGAGAAACCGTTGGAAAATTTTATAATGGCGTCTTAATTAACAAAAAAAGGACGAGAGAGGAGCGAATCTCTCATTGTTATTTAGGACTTTTTGAAAAATTATGCGAAAACGATAATACACTGGAGTCGTTTATTATGCGAGTTTTTTTTTTACGTGGTGTTCAGAATTCACGCGAGGAGATACTGTTCACTTAGATTTTGTCATTAACGCGTTTAAATAATCACTTTTGTTGCTTTTTACGAGGTTTTCGTAAATTACGGCTTTGTACGTGAATTCTAGGAGCTACTCAGTTGTTTTTAAGAATTTTTTTTTCAGCGCACTCATTCCTGCGTAAAAAGCAACCTCACCAAAGTAACATTGCCAAAACCATCCAGCTTTACTAAGTTTTATTAAAGTTTTATGAAAGCAACCAGAAATCAATTCGGTTTTATAATGGCAGCAAGAGATGCCAATAGGTTTCAAATTTTAGTCAGGTTTATAAGAACCTTATAAACCTTATAAGAACCACAGCTTTTTTACAACAATCTTAAAACCTTAACTTCTAAAATTTTATCCCTATCAAAGATTTTATTTTGACTTTGTAAAATTATAAAATGCTGTTTTGAAATACCGTTTTAGGACTCATTCATATTATCTTATTATGGTCAGTTGAAAAAGCATTTTAAAACCATTTTGCTTCCAGTAAATGCATTAAACGGCTAATTGGCAATTTGAAAAGCTTCCAAGCGACCAGAACTGTGATTTCTTGCAATCGCCATATTGGAATGAATGAAATAATTGAAATGTGGAAAAAAAAAACACCAAATTTTAAATGTCATACAATTGAACTGTAGATCTGAGGCAAATTTCGGTATTCGTTCAGATAACCTTATTGAATTCCATCAATTTTCAGAAGTTTCTTGATTAATTTATCGAATATATTTCTTTAAATTTTGTTTTTGATGTTGTAAGCTCGCATAATTTCTGAGGCGCATTAATTTTAGCTCATATCAAGCCAATATTCACCATACAATTAAATGCGCATATGATTTGGAGCATGATATGCTAAACAAAAAAAACTCCATTGGTTTTATAGATTTTGCTTTCAAACATAATTTCCCGCAACACTTGAGCTCTTATCTTAGCCATTATTTACTGTTGAATGAATCAGAAGAGCAGAGAATCGAACAAAGCAGAACAACAAAAACCAACCACGATATCGCCGTGAATTTTGACAGCTGTGGCCATTCGGCATTATCTTTCATAATAACATCTTCCACTAGAACATTTTCAAAATCTTTATGGTCTTGGAAAGGTTTTATTAATTTGTTCTCACAACCGTCTAAAGAGTGGGCCACTTTGTACACATTTCGGCTTTAAAGATGCATAGAGGAGGTGTTGGTGGACAAAACAGTTTTGAATGTAGTTTCATCAACAAAGCCGGGAGGAGCGCTATACGGCTGGAATAGAACTGAAATTGTTACTTGGGCAGTGTAAACGTGTAGGTTCACGTATAAATTGAAACGTTTGTATTGGTGATATCTCGCAGCGAGATGTAAATAGGAGTGAAGTTCGATGGAGAATGAGACTATTAGTTTTTGTATTCTATGTTGAACTGACAGGTGTATAATAACATTTTTGTTTATATTGATATCGTTCACTGTAAGATTAATATTGCATCAGGAAAGTGAAAAGGAACATATTACTAAAAATTTAGAAGAAACTAATTATGTTGCAATTTCAATTTCAATTAGTATTATTGTGCAATGTCGAAGTAATATTGGTCGCTGCAGCCGCACGACTGTTAGCGCAGCAAAATCTTGAATGAGACGTTCTGCATGCAACTCAAAATGACTTGGATCGACAACGAATGGCACGGGCTCGACCGATGTTGGATCAAGAAGAGAGAGCTGGTCGAAATACAAGCGATAGAAAGAAGCGTAATCGGGAAGTATCAGAAAGATCTGGTGACAATCGTACCCAAAATAACATCACTAAACGACTACGACAGCAAACCTACATTCTGCTAAATCTTCAACGTGCATTTCAATATGATCCTTTGATTAATTTCAGTGCGGATATATCAATCGCCATTGAATCAATGAGTGAAGTTTGTTCTCATTGTTATGCATTGTAGCTCCCAAATGAAACACCAAATGAATTGTGTTGTGCAAGTGGCAAAGTTAAAGTGACGCCACTAAATCCACCACCAGAGCGTTTGCGCTCATTGGTGTATGGATCAGAAAGTGATTCTAAACATATTCTGCAGAACATCCAGAGTTATAATGGTTGTTTTCAAATGACTTCGTTTGGGGCAACGAACATTATAAGAGAACAGTTCATGCCAACACCTATGGTAATATCTATAATGTTCTATAAGTTTTCTTGGACAATAAACCTTACCTTACAGCAACACATGTTGATTAAATCATCACGCAACAGTAAGAAATTAACTCTAAATAAATGGAATTAATACTTATTGCAAATAAACTTATTCATTTCTAACTCCTTCTCCAATTTTCCATTAAGTAATTAAATTATGGGCAGGACAACGTCTGCCGGGCCAGCTAGTATATATATATATATATATATATATATATATATATATATATATATATATATATATATATATACTTCATCGAAAATAATAAGACCGGTATTTTTTTATTTTTTTATTAGGGTGACCATGTTTGATATAGGGTAACCAGAAAAATCGACATTTTTCGAAATTTTTTATTAAAAAAAAATCATAACTTCTGAACCGCTGAATCGATTTTCAAAGTTTTTGTATAAATAGAAAGATTATTACTTTATGTTTCTATTAAAAATATTGGTAAAAATAATTAATGTACTCAAATTGGCTAAAATGCTCAATATATTTGTTTTTTATGATTTTCGAAATGTTGGACCACAACGACTATTAATTTTTATTTTCTTTTATAAAATTTCGAACATTTTTACATAACATATCAAAAACTCTCAAATGTTCATCGAGCCGTTTTTGAGTTGAATTTTTTAAAAATTTCAATTTTTTTGCCTATACACACATGGAATGAGCATCATTTTCCATCACTTCAAAATAACTGCGGGAATCATTTCATTGAAGTTATCAAACTTATTCCTAATAAATTCATGATAACCATGTTTACAAATCCACAGAAGATAGCTAGTCTTGATAGAGAGCAGACGTAGATCGTTTAAGCTCTAGGCAGTTATCAGCATTTGCTCTTTACACGCGCTTTTAAACCGTTAACCGTATTTTAACCGTTTGTGTTACGTGTGTGTAACGAATTGTACGTGGGGTACCGTGAATTTCACGGTCGTGATTTGTTTTGCAGTGTGACGAGAAATTCTCGCAGGAACGAACGTTACGCAAATTCAAATCCCACTTGGTAATACCAGCAGGTCTGAGCCAAGGGGTCGAGAACGAACGTTTCCGAAGTACGTGAACTTGAACGCATAGTGACTGTGAATCGTACCGAAAAATAGTGCGTGTAGAAACAGTGATTCAGTGCGGGAGACGATACCTCTCGCTGTCGAAAAACAGTCAAGTAGTGTTCTGAGGGGGTGAACGGCCGAGTGACTGGGTTCACCGCCCGTAAAGACAAAGGACTAGCGTGTAGTACTACGTGCGCACAATCTTTTTTGCGCCCATTCGTGTGAGCTCAATAAAGAACGAAAAACATCTCGACTGACGAGAGTGTGTGGTGTGTGAAAGGGGGGTGAGGACTCTCCATCTGTCTCTAGTCGAAGAGAGGAGACACTTCTAGTGAGTGGCGAAAAAAAAAAATACGTGTGGCTGGGAGCAGTCACAATGGAGAATGATTCCGGTCCCACACCGGGGGTGTGGGACGGCATCAATGATGGGGGAGGAACAAATTTCAGCCCCAGAATAATTGATGGTAGCCACACAGGAAGAACCGTACCTACCTTTATGGATCCCGAAGGACGTTATGGTACACTTACCATACTACGAATCCAAGGTGTCGACAAGAAGCCACTACCAAAAGCACCATACTTGATCCGTAAGTCCATCGAAAAATGCGCTGGAAAAATCGAAGGAGGTTTCCCTGAAGAAGGCGAAAAAACTTATGCACTGAAGGTCAGACGAGCCGATCAAGTCAAGAAATTAATGGCAATGAAAGTGTTAACTGATGGTACACCGATCGAGATTGTTGACCACCCGGTTCATAATATTACAAGATGCGTCGTGAGCTGCGGTCGAATTACGGAGGCACCCGATGCCGAAATCAAAGAGATGCTGGACGATCAGTACAATTTCAAGGTAGTCGATTTCAGAAGGATCCAAAGACGTGGTGAAGGAACAACGAAAATCAACACCCCAACGATCATCCTAAACATCAAAGGAACGACGTGCCCGGAGTTCGTTGACTTTGGGTACATACGTTGTAGAACAAGGAAGTATTATCCGTCGCCCATGCAATGTTTCAACTGCTGGGCTTTCGGTCATTCAAAGGCACGTTGCAGACAGTCAACACCCACCTGTGGTACCTGCTCGAGTGGTCACCCGTGTCCTGAAGGAGGTCCTAAATGTAACGAACCGGTATACTGCAAACGCTGCAACTCGGCAGATTACAGCCTTGCTTCCCGGTCTTGTCCGGCTTACAAAATGGAAACCGCTATCCAAAGATTGAAGGTAGACCAGGGAGTTACATACCCCGAAGCACGTCGCTTTTTCGAGGCCCATAACCGACCAATCTCCTACGCACAAGTTACAACTGGAAACCCAAACGCTTCCCAGACACCAGCACAAGGAACTACTTCAGATCCAGGTATTACTCAGGCAATTTCGGAATTAACCAATAAGGTAGACTATCTAATGAAGGTTATCGAGGAAAAAGATCGCCAGATAGCATCACTGCAAACTCGTCAGCTTGATCCAATCCAACCTGTCCAGCCCGTTCAGCCTAATCAGGTTGACATCCTCATCCAAATGCAGGCTATGTTCAACAGCATGATGTCGCGTATGGACAACCTGGAGAAAGCTGTAATGGAAAAAGATCAGGAAATTGAACGACAATCCAAATTACTAAAACTTTCTGGTACTCTCCTTAACCAATTAAAGAATGCCTCTACGACTACCCAAGCATCGAAGCACAATTACGCTGCAGCCACTGTAAATGTCGAAGGACCATCTACTGTTACTAGCCCACCCAGTACTCCAACGAAAGAGCGAACGCCTGCCGAACTTCCGTACTCGATAGCGTTAACTCCTCATCCAACGGAGCAAAGTAATGAATTATATAGCCCGACCATTAATAACAAACTTGATCCTGCATCCAACTTGGAAGAAGAGCACCCAAGAGAGGAAACTCAGCTCGGGCTGTCCTCGGAGATTCTGAGTTTTTCCTCAAACTCCGACTCCAGTATGAATGACACCGTAGTAGCCAACCCTAAAAATAAACAAACAACACCAACTAAGAAGGTTGAACTAATGGTTCAACGGATAGACAAGGCAGCAAATCAGTCGAATACTCCAAACCACCAACGCCCGTCATCTCCTAGTACGGGCTCATCGAAGAAACAACGATCTGGCAACGTCAAGGGCAACAAACAGGTCACGAACCGCAGCAATCGTTCGCGATCACGATCTCCATTGCAGATCTAAATGGCTATCAACACCAGTCCACAAGTCAACTCAAAAGTTAACAATGTAGTTCCTACACCAAGACCGTCGTGTGTTTTTGCCTCACCATCACACCAACATACACACCATAGTGATCTGCTTTCCCGGCTGGATAGTCGGGGCACCGTTGAACCGGACGTTATACCCCAACCGGAATCTTCGGATCGACCTCGACATCCAGTTCCGGTCGTAGACGAAGAAAGAAAACGATCTTCGGGTATGCGGGGCACCAGCAGTGCGGAAGCTATGGACCCACCGGAATTGCTGGCCTACCTCCGCAGCCCGAAGACGAAGAGCGCAAGGAAGAGCGTGAAGAATGATCCCGCGAGAGCCCCTGGTAGCCTTGGCCCTGTCGACCGGAAGTCAGTTCAACCCGGAACGGCAGACTACCCTCGGTACCTGGGGAAAGCGGTCATCAACAAACATGAAAAGGATGAAGATTGCTGCAGTAATATCGGGACGGACAAGGGTGTAATAGCCTATTCCCCGACGGATAATGAAGAAATGAAGATAAACGAAACAGCTATGAAGATAAGGACGGATAAGGGAGGAAACTCCCATTCCCCTATGGACGACACGGGAGCAGTAACGCTGTCAGGAGAAAAGGACGATGCAAACTCTCTTCCGTCCGTCGGGTCATCTCTGATGTTACTGGGTGAATGCCTTTCACTTGGTCGCATTGGAGCTCTGACGCGTTCGAACACCATCAACCCCAGTCAAACATACCGATCACCACCGATCGCTTCAACATCTGGCTTATCCGGTCCTAGCCTGTCGTTGTCGGCTTCAATCAGTAATCAACAGCCACGGAGATCAGTCCGGATTGCAAACCGGAAAGAGAACCCGATTCCACCGATGCCACTAAACACGCTTACCGATTCGCAAACGTACGATCTGTGGGTAGCCAAAAAGAGTGGCTATCTACCACCTGGAGCTGGCCTTTCGTCGCAAAACCCCATTTTCTCGGTGGCTCCTTCATCTCTGCCGGCAGCGGGGTCCTCACCGTCTGCTTCTACCGGTGGAGCTCTGCCGGGGTCCACGATAACGGACACGTGCTCATCTCGCTCAGAACACAGTCATCTGCTTTCGCAATCTGTACCTTCAACTACGAAAAAAAATTGTCTACAGCCACCTCGATCTAAACCGAGAGGATGCGCTTGAGAACTGGCCCCAGTACCGTCAAGAAAACGAATCTCGCCCTTCAATGGAACATAAATGGACTATACAACAACCTCGGCGATTTGGAGATTTTGGTTCGCGAAAACACACCGTCGATCATCGTTCTCCAAGAAGTAAATCGCACCAACTCGTCTCGCACCAGCTCCATCCTCGGTGGACGCTATCTGTGGTACATAAAACGTGGTCAAACCCTGCAGCACTCAGTCGCAATTGGTGTTTTGTCGACCATCCCACATGCTCAAATTCCTGTAACATCGGACCTACCGATTATCGCGGTACGAGTTCAGCTGCCGATCCCGATGACTGTCGTGGGTGTGTACCTTCCCTGCGGCAAGATAATCGACTTAAAAAACAAGTTCCTGAATGTAGTGCAACCACTCGAGGAACCGAGGATGGTCCTCGGCGACTTTAACGCTCATCACCCCAATTGGGGGTTGCAAACAGCGGACACGAGAGGCAACATCTTGGCTGACCTTTTTGAACAGCTGGAGTTGTCGGTTTTAAACGATGGCTCGAGCACTTTTACTCGTGGCAGAAACAAAACCGCAATCGATATCTCGGTGGCGAATCTCGACATCATAGCTAAATTGACCTGGCAAAAACATGATGATCTCCATGGTAGTGATCATTATCCAATTCTGATCACCTATGATGCTCCTCCTCCTACGATCACCCGTCGCCCCAAGTGGAAATACTCCGAAGCAGACTGGACCACTTTCAACCTCATCATGGATCTGAAAATCGCCAACGAAATCGCACCCGATATCGAAAAAAATAGCAACATCATCATCGAAGCAGCAAACGAAACAATCCCGAAGTCGAAGTCCACCCCCGGCCGCAGGGCACTGCACTGGTGGTCCAATGATATTAAAATGGCGGTCAAGCGGCGCAGAAAGCTTCTGCGTGCAACTAAACGTATTCCGGACGGGCACACTGATAAACAGGCCGCCCTTGATCTTTACCGAAGTCAGAACAACAAGGTACGCCAGATGATTAGGAAGGCGAAGCAGGATAGCTGGGCAAATTTCCTGGAATCCATCAACGCAAATCAGACCGCCACTGAAATGTGGAGAAGAATCAACTCCTTAAACGGTAAGAAGAAAAGTTCACACCCGGTGCTTTATTACAACGGAACAATATATGACGACCCAACAGTGACAGCAAACATCCTCGGCGAATACTTCGCCGAACTCTCATCAATCGACGAATATAGCTTGGCTTTCACTCGACGCAACAACCCCGACCTAAATTCCATCGCGAAGTTCCCGATTCCTTCCGACTCCGGCACCAAAAGCTTCAACCGCCCTTTTTCTCTTGAAGAGCTAAATGCCGCGCTACAGTCCACGAAGGGAACCTCCGCTGGACCAGACGATATTGGTTACAGCATGTTGAAAAACATGTCTCTACTCGGGCGCACCGCGCTACTGGACACATTCAATCACACCTGGACCAGCAACACCTTCCCAAAACAGTGGAAACATAGCTTCACTATTCCCATACCGAAGACAGGCCTAACGAGCCACGAACCCAAGGGTTACCGGCCAATTTCGCTTACCTCCTGCTTATCAAAGACCATGGAGCGGATGGTCAATAGAAGGCTGAATGACACCCTTACTGAAGCTAATCGATTGGATCATCGCCAGTTTGCTTTTCGACCCGGAAGAGGAACAAATACATACTTCGCCACCTTAGGGCAAGTTCTTGCGGAAGCCAAAGAAAAAGGACAGCACGTCGAAGCTGTAGTTTTGGACTTGGAGAAGGCGTACAACCGTACATGGACACCACACGTTCTTCAGAAACTGGTAGACTGGGGTATCTGCGGAAACATGTTCCATTTCGTGAAAAACTTCCTCACCGATAGAACCTTCGAGGTCCTTGTGGGCAACAGCAGATCACGAATCTTCCGGGAAGAGACTGGAGTTCCTCAGGGATCTGTTTTGGCGGTCACTTTATTTCTGATCGCTATGAACGGCGTTTTCTGCGTACTACCAAAAGGATGCTACATCTTCGTCTACGCGGACGATATCCTGCTAATCGTAGTCGGCGACACACACCGAGCACCAAGACGAACCCTCCAAGCGGCAACAAACGCCGTGGGAAAATGGGCAAAAGAGCACGGCTTCAGTATTTCTGCATCCAAAAGCGTCCGTACGACAATCTGCCAGGCCAACCATCGACCTCCGAGCACGTCAATCACAATTAACTCAGCAAAAATTCCTTATAAACGAACAATTAAGGTTCTGGGTGTGACCATCGACTGCAAGTTAAGCTTCAAAAGTCATTTCGATCAAATAAAAAAAAAGCTGTGCAACCAGGTTGAACATCATCAGGACGATCTCGAAACCACATCGTAGTAACAACCGGGACATCCGTCTACGCGTGGCAAAGGCCATAATCAACAGCAGGCTGCTTTACGGGCTGGAACTCACCTGCATTGCGAAAGACAGCTTGGTGAATACGTTAGCACCAATCTATAACAGCTACAGCAGAAAAATCTCAGGTTTGCTTCCTTCCACTCCAGCAGCGGCAGCTTGCAATGAAATCGGGGTCATGCCTTTCGATATGGTCGTCAATAAGGCAATCTGCTGTAGAACGGCAAGTTTTTTGGAGAAGACTAGTGGAACCGAAACCACGTATATGATAGAAATCTCTAACGGAATACTGCAGGCGATAAACGGCTCAAACCTCCCGCCAATCGCAAAACTGTACTGGTACGGGCCAAGCAAATGGAACAGCACACCGATGAAAACTGAACGCCGAATCAAAAACATATTCAAAGCGGGAGACAACACGACAATGCTAAGGAAATCGGTTCTGAGCCTGCTCAACGAAGAGTACGCAGATCAACAAGTGCGATTCACCGACGGCAGTGCGAGTCACGCCATGGGGTTGGCTTCGGGGTTCATTCTAGAAACAACGGCATCAATATGAGCAACAGGTAACCGAACAAATGCTCGGTTTTCTCAGCGGAAATAGCGGGCATATTCGAGGCTGTTTCGATGCCCTCCGACGACTCGATTCTCATCGTATCGGATTCAGCATCGGCAATTGATGCACTTCAAGCAAACAGACCTAGACATCCCTGGATTCAGGCTATTATTCAGCAGGCGCCTACAAACACCACACTGATGTGGATCCCCGGCCATTGCGGAGTGATTGGCAACGAAAGACGCTGGATCAGGACACACCAAAGAATTTCTAACCCAGGACGTTCCTCTGGACGATGCTAAATTGTGGCTGAAAAACACCTTTAGAACCCACTGGAACACCAAATGGAACCAGTCCGACGGACTCTTCCTGCGGAAGATCATAGGCACCACAAGAAGATTCGAGGACCTACAGTCCCTCAAAGAGCAACGAGTGATATCCCGCCTCCAAACGGGGCACTGTAGAATTACGCACAACATGGGCGGTGGTCCATTTCACGCAGAATGCAACTACTGCAAAGTTCGGAAAACCGTTGAGCACATCCTTTGCGTGTGCCCAAACTACGAGCAGCTGCGTATCCTACATGGAATAACGGGCAGCATCCGAGACGCCCTCGGCGATGACCCGTCTAGGGCAGCACAACTTTTATGTTTCCTCAAGAAGGTGGACCTTTTCTACAAAATCTAGTATCTCGGACACCAGCCACGAAAAATTTAATAAAACGGTCACCATTGGAATGCCTAAACACAGAAGGAAACCAAAATCCAACAACGTGGAGCTCGTTCCCCTTCTACGAATGCGAGAATGTAGCTCTGGAAGCTCATGTTGGTTGCTCTCCTACCAATGGACAGGGGCCATCAGTCGGGAGTAATAGACGACCACGAACAAATAAACAAAATCGCCAGAACAGCAGGACATAAACCAGGGAGCAATAGGAGTGAAGGCTAGGTCGAAGAAACGTGGTTTTGCCGATAAAACCTCAAACCCTCCGATCCAAATCCTGCCCATATATCCATCGCCCAAACCGACACGGAAGCAACAAAGCGAAGGAAGGGCAAGGCCGGTAAAACGTGGTTCACCTTTCGCCTCTACCCAACCGCCCACATCGCAACAACAGCACCGAAATGGTGAAATGTGGAACAAATTACCCTCCAAACGGAAACAAAAACTAAAAATAAGAACATTATTAAATGGGGGGAGAGGGGAAAAGTCCGGACGTCTTATCTGGAATCTATTTTTCACCTAAAACGAAAGAAAAGAGACTAAGGGATGAAACAACAATAGGGCACTTACCTCTGGGGCTAGGCCTAACCTAAAACCCGCTTCCAGGGAAGATTCGAAAAAATCTTTCCCCCGCCTTAAACGGGGAGCTATTTCCAATGCCGGGGATATACCCCGACGCTCGACCCGGCGTTTTCGCGGTCACCGACAGCATGCACATCTGCCATTGTCGCCCCAGACGTTATAAAAAAACACGCCTTTTTCCTCCACATCGATGACAGCACCAAAAAACACACCGATTTCAGCCGAATCACCCGTTTTTGCTATAGTCACTAGATTCATAGTCTGGCGGATACAACGACGGGAGCCAATTTGAACTGTCAGTTGGCGGAGCCAATCGAGCATATCTCGAACAATTTATGTTAAGGGCCTAAAAGCAATTTGTAAACAATAACTTTAATTGTTGATTTCTCACGAATTACGAGAATCCCACCATACCCTGCTACTCCATATGGTAGAACTAACATTCTTCTACCAAATTCTGCTTTCATTTCACGAGAGTGATTTGAGATTCAAGAGAAATCGATATTGAAAGTCATTGTTTACAAATGGCTTTTAGGCGCTTATCATGAATTACTCTAGATATGCTCGATTGGCTCCTCCAAGTGACAGTGCAAATTGGCTCCCGTCATTGTATCCGCCAGACTATGAATCTAGTGACTATATTTTTGCAGCCTCCTTCCTGGGTCTGTACCAATCGCGTACCGGAGGCCGTTTCCCGGGGTAAATCCCGCCGATACCATGAGAAATCCTGGTACTCCGGCCACCTTATACGAAATATGCTGCTCACCGTCACTCCAAAACAAACAACTGAAAGCTTACCCCGGAATTGCTGTTGCGCATACGTGCAAAGACAAATGTCAAACTTCGTCGGCCCAATCGACCAAATAGCCTTCAAAAACAAAACGCAAACAACTGCTTCCACCTGGTGGCAGGGACAAACAACAATTTTAAATCGTCTGTTAATGTTAATTAGCCCCGTACGCATTGTAGCAAGCTTAAAACATGTTAGCAATCCATAATCTTGTTATGTAAATGTTTTGAATCTGGGATCGTTATAAGCTTAAGTTGAAATTAATGTAATAGAACGAGGCCAAAATATGACCTCTTCTTGGGAAGTCCCTTAAGGACTCCTCGTAATTAATTATACCAAAGTGCCGAACCCGCCAAAGGCTGAAAGCCACTATAATAAAGAAAGAAAAAAAA
>JASCZW010011055.1:0-33569 GCA_034211315.2 Aedes japonicus | reverse complement strand
TCAATCAAGATGCAATTTTGTCGAAGCCCATTACTCAATTCAACGAATTTATAATTGAAAAGTACAGTCTGCACAGTTGGAAGGTACTGATGCCGCCTCGTTAGATTTCAATTATGAAAATTGCCTTAAATATTGTGTTTCGTTATCATACATTTGCAGTTGATTTTCCAGAAGCTATAAGAATCAAACTATTCAGTATTTTCCATCGTACGTTGGTTTATGGCGTTATTTTGATTATGACATACAATTCTCTAAGTTCCGTTCCTGGCTTAATGTATTAAAAAATGCAATATTCTTTAAATTAATATACAAGGCTTAAAATTTATAAGTTTCTCAATAGTATGTGTGCCAAAATTAACAATGCTCTCTATTGAAATTGTAGAAATATTTCAGATCGGTTGTTGCAAATATTTTGAAGGTCTTTGGAGAAACGACTGAGACATTAACGCTCAAAATCTGACCACTTTTCGTTGCGGTCGCAATTTAATTTTTATTAAACTGTACCCCAGTATAGAAAAACATACATAGTCCTACGTCAAAAACGTTCACAAAATTTCATAAATTTTATAGCAAATGTCTCTAAATAAAAGTTTTTATTAATCGTTGATAAAATTGTTATACATATATTGATAAACTAAAAAATTATATCTTGGTGAGTGTGAGCTTTTAAATGGAATACCTGTTACCGTAAAAGATTTGTTATTTCCGTTTAATTCCAACTACCTTTATTGTTTATCTTGACAAATTATCGAGTACGGGCGATGCGTATCGTATTGTTATGTCGAAGATCAAAGGCCCAACAATGGCTTCATAGCTATGTCTAGCAAAACTGGAGGTTATCGTAGAAGGACTCTTCCCGACGCACGAGTCAATGACGTGGCCACTTATACAGTACAGCGAGGAATTAAGAAGTAACGTTGAGGGCATGCAAGTTTCGAACAAGTTAAGGGCTTAACGAGTTCGCAGTGGGGATAGGGCTTAAGGTGAACAAGACACCCGGACCGGACGGAATCCCTAACATGACTCTGAAAATTGCAATCCTCAACTGGCTGACGAAATTTACCAAGAGCGAGCCCGGGCTATCGAGCATGCAATTCGGTTTCTGGAAAGGGAAGTTTACGGTGGCTGCTATTCGGACAATGGTCGAGACAGCCATAAAGGCGTCCAAACAGAAGCGGAGAGGCGATCTATATGGGAAGGTCCATTAAGTAAGGACCATTAGGTTTATAAAAAGTATTTTTTTGTGTGACATAATCAATGAACGTTCCTTATTGCGCTATTGTAACGATCGACGTAAAGAACGCCTTCAATAATACCACCCTCCCAGCTATTGCCGAGTCACTGCACAGAATGAGGGTCCCTGATTACCTGTGCAGAATACTGAAGAGTTACTTTCTGAACCGGGTGCTAATCTACGAAACCTCCGTGGGGCAAAAATCGGTGAACATCACGGCGGGTGTTTCGCAAGGTTCCATCCTTGGCCCAACACTTTGGAATGGGATGTACAACGGTGTGCTGTCGCTGAAGCTTCCCAAAGGTGTAGTGATTGTTGGCTTTGCCGATGACATAATGTTACCAGTGAAAGGCAAAACACTGGAAGAAGTGAAAATGTTAGCGACCGATGCAATCGGCATTATTGAAAGCTGGATGCAGGGGACGAAGCTGCAGATAGTCCACCACAACACGGAGTTGCTAATGGTAACTGTAAAGCGGTACAGCGAGCAAAAATCGTCATCGGACGGCTTGCCATAGCCTCAAAGCGCGTACTGAAGGATCTGGGTGAGATGATCGACGACCGGCTAAATTTCAACAGCCACGTAGATTATGCCTATGGAAAGGCGGCGAAGGCCATCAATGCGGTAGCCAGAATCATGCCGAATAGCTTCGGACCTAGAAGTAGTAAGATGCGTCTACTGGCTAGTGTATCATCATCGACACTAAGATACGGAGGTCCATCCTGGGTCGCAGCGCTGAAAACCAAGCAAAACCGCGTGAAGTTGAACAGTACGTTCAGGCTCATGGCCATGCGAGCCGTGAGTGCGTACCGAACTATTTCATCGGAAGCAGTATGCGTCATTGCCGGATCCCGATTGCCATCACTCTCGCAGAGGATAGTGAATGTTATCAGAGGAGTTCGAAAGCTGGTGAGAGCGGAGTCGATGATGACTAAATGGGACATGGGGGTGAACGGTCGATGGACGCACCTGCTCATACAGGATCTGTCGATCTCGATGAAAAGGAAGCACGGAGAGGTAAATTTCTACCTTACGCAGTTTCTGTCTGGTCATGGTTGCTACAGGCACGCAGCGTCACCCTTTTGTCCGGAGTGCGCAGACGTCCAAGAGGCATCGGAGCACGTGGTTTTTGAGTGCTCACGATTTGGACCAATGTGAAGCGAGATCCTTGCCATCAGCGGGGCAGATACCAGCCCAGTTTACGTCGTCTATAGAATGTGTTTTGACGAAAGTGTTTGGATTGCGATCAACGGAGCCATAACGCAAATCATGTCGGCTCTGCAGTGAAAATGGCGGAAATAGAATCAAGAAGCGAGTGGTAGAGTGGAGTAGCGGGTTGTTGATCTCGGGTAGTATCGCAGTCAGGATTACTCGGGTTCCGATTGTGTAACAAGGAAGCGGGTTTTAGTGGGATCAGAAGTCGGCCTTTTTTCAAAGGTCGACCCTGGCTACACTCTAACACAGTGCACGATGACCAAGTGCAGGCCTCTGTGTTAGGGTAGTCCATAAGGATTTTCTAAACCTTGTAAAAAAAGACACAATGTAAAGAAAGCAAAAGGTCCAGTCTGTTTACTGTTGAATGATTGTTGAAGTTATATAGCAGTTTAATTGGCGGACCTTGATTGTAGCTACCAAACCAATTACGACCTGAATTCTCAGGAAGCATCAGAAACGTTATCTCGACCATCAAACTAGATGTCAGATGACCTTTGGCGACTGTGGCGGGTATTTCCGCGATTGTGGATATTAGTCGGCTTAATAAGCCCTTTATAATTTCGTTCGACGCCACGGCATTTGCCTAATGACCTTACCGCCGAATTTAACTTTTAATATCTTGTTTTAGCTTGAAGTCTTTCACAAAGTTGTTGAGCTGAGTGCGAATACGTTGTAGTGGTTAGCATCTCATGCCAAAATCATGAGTTTGAACCTCACCCCGGACAAGTTACGAACAACACTCAAAGAGGTGTTTGAAAAATACTCAAAAGGTATCTGAGTGACTACGACAGGAGGTGAACCAGCCCCCAGGGCTGAAAATCTCGATTAAAAAGAAACTAACTTGTCAATATTCATTGTAAAGACTGTATTCGATGAAATTTGGACACACGCAATTGTTCGTAACTTTGTAGCGTGTGGGTAAAAATTATTGAAATTTTAACTGAATGTATTTCATTGTGTTGTGTCAATTGTGTAATGAGTTTCGTGAAAATCGGTCGAGTGATTTCAGTGATGGCTTCGAATGAAGAAATAGTGCGCCAACAAATTTTGGGCACTCAATTCGAAAACCCAAACGCTTCTTATCGATGGATCGGAAAACAGCTCGGAATCGCACATTCAACCATATCTCATGTGATCAAAACGTTCAAGGACCGTAAGACAACCAAGCGGAAAAATGGTAGTGACAAAAAAACGTGGCACATGAAATCCGGAGAAGGCCAGGATGGTATTAAACCAATTTAAGCGTTATCCCAACAATTCGATCAGGGATGTTGCGAAAAAGGCGAAAGTTTCAGTTTGTTTTGTGCAGAAAACAATGAAACGTTCTGGATTACATGTATACAAGGTCCAAAAGGCACCGAACCGGAGCGATAAACAGAACTCGGTGGCCAAAACTCGTGCAAGAAAACTGTACAGGGAGTGGCTCACAAAACCGTTCTGCATTGTGATGGACGATGAGACCTACATTAAAGCGACACCAAACAAATGCCAGGACAGGAACACTACGTCGCCACCTCTAAGTTGGCCGTTCCGTAGAGTGTACGGAAGAAGAAACTGTCGAAATTCGCCAAAAATTCCTTGTCTGGCAAGCGATCTGCGGATGTGGCCAAATGAGTCAGCCCTTCATCACCTCTGGGACCGTCAACGGACAAATCTACAAGGACGAATGCCTCCAAAAACGACTTCTGCCCTTCTTGAGATCTCACGATGGCCCGACACTGTTTTGGCCGGATTTGTCATCTTGCCACTATGCCCGGCCAGTCTTAGACTGGTACAAAGATAATAATGTAGTTTTGTACCAAAAGACGTCAACCCTCCAAACACTCCGGAACTTCGCCCCATTGAAAATTTTGGGCAATCATGAAGGCAAAGCTAGTTAAAACTCCAAAACTGATTGAAAATGAACTTGAACTAAAGAAAGTGTGGTTAAAAGTAAATAAGCAAGTCGGTCCTATCATTGCCCAAAATTTGATGAAAGGGGTCAAGGAAAAGGTGCCGGCATTTGGGTTGGGAGAAGAAGTTCAATAAACCAATGATGTCAAAACTTAACCATTTAGTAGTACTTTATTTCCAGAAAGTTTTAAAAGAATCGGGCTCAAGGAAAATTTTTGGTGACCTATTTTGTGTGTCCAAATTTCATCGAATACAATCTTTAAGTCATTCCTTTTATTTTATTTTTGCAATTCGGCCAGGGTAGCAGTGTTTTCCTCATCTTGCAGTAGAATGTAACTTGAATAAGGAATAATTCAATTTTATTATTAAATACCTGTATCAAAAGTAATACTTAACAAAAAATAGATCCAGGTGCCAGTTCTTTTCACAATAGGTTCCAGATACAAATTTAAACTTTAAATCCAAGAAAGACCAGTCATCGTCACATCCCGTATGTCGAAATGTGAGTCAACAAGCTCCCGTCGTCAAATGGATTCAGCATAACCCGAGCGGGACAGAAAAAGGACGAGCCCAAGTGGCAAAAAGTTGCACATAAAGTCTATCACGGAACTCCCCCGGGACATGCCTCCATTCGTGCCAACAGCAGCCACACTTCGACTTCGAAGTGAAAAGGGACGAAGGATGAGCAAACAGAAAGGAATGATAGCAAAAACAGTATCTTCCCATGCCCCAGTACTGGAAACCCAACGAACGGTAGAAGAAACCATTGAGTCTGGCAATCTCTGTTCTGAGAATAGCTGCCACGTGCGATGCTCGACTGTGCAAAAATGTTTGTCTACGACCGTGTCGTTAGCATCCCTTCCCATACTCCCAATTCAAACACCCACCGATCCACCTGCGGGCGCAAGAAGCACGGATAGAGTGAGCACGCCTGAAACGAAAACCACATCCAACTTTTCCGGCTTCTTCCACTTGCCTCCACCGCATTCAACTCCCCTTCAAGAGCTTCATACAAAACCGAGACCTCTTTTCGCTCCCTAGCAGCATCCTTTCGCCTGGGCAAACCGGATCACGAAGTAGCACCCGTATACACACAATTGGGCATTCTTGGCCGACTGACCAGCTGGCGGTCGGTCGATAACGAGCAACTTTCCTGTGGCAACGGTGCGAGCGTCCGTCGTCGATGGAAAAGGTTTGCTTTCTCTCAGTAAGTCCAATGTGAAAGGAGTGAAATAGTGATGAATGGCATAGGAGTGGGAGGCTCCCAGGGCTCAGTATGGACTGATTCTCAACTGAGGTTGAGCTTATGTCATTTATGCACTAGGTATAGAAGTTTTCTAGCTTTAAAATTAGTTAAGGATTTTTATCAAAATAAGAAATAATGATCAAAAGCTTGGTTGAGCTTTGCATACTAAACACTATATCGTTAAATGCGTTTTTGTTTAAAGACTTTGAAGACCGCTTACAACAGGAAAACAACAGCGGTCAGTTTTGTTTGCAATAAAAATTGGTCCCTGGCGGCAGTAATAAGAATGGTCACGATGGTTTAAAAAAATCTCTCCTAGTGACAAGGCGGAGAGACAATCAAGAAAACCAGTTTCTAATTACCTGAAAATTTAGACAAATCTGTTTCAATAGTTTTTCGAACTTCCGTCTTCATAATTGCCCAGAATTTTTCAATTGGGCGAAGGTCCGGTGAATTTGGTGGGTTCATATCTTTCGGCACAACATTAACTCCGTTGGCTCGGTACCACTCCAACACTTTTCGAGCGTAGTGGTGGGATGCTAGATCAGGCCAAAACAGAGTTGATCCTTTGTGCTTTCTTATGAATGGCAAGAGCCGCTTCTTAAGGTACTCTTCCATGCAAATTGCACTAATTGCATTCACAAATTGATTGTTCTGGAAGTGATGAAGGGAGCGCATATTTCGCCACATCTGCAAATCACCTGCCAGATCAGGAACTTCTATGTAAATTTCGATAATTTCTTCTTTCGAACATCTCCCCGAACATCGAACATAGACTTGCAACGGAATATTCTTACCCAGAAAGATGACGGAAGTCGGTCTTGACGTAAGATTCATCACAATGCAACACGGTTTGACGAGCAACTTCGTGAAAAGTTTCCGGGCGCGGGTTTTTGCAGTGATGTTTAGCTTTTCATGCCAGATCTGGGCTTTTTGCACCTCGTAACATGTACAACAGCACGCTTCATGGTTTCTACACAAAACCGACTCACACCTGAACTTTTAGCGACATCTCGAACTGACATGTTTGGACGGTTCTTTAACTGTTGCACCACTTTCCTGACAATTTGACTGTTCATTGGAACACTGTTACTGTCACTTCCTTACTTGCTTCGGGCACTCAGAAGCTTCTGGAAAGTTTTAACACCCGAGGCACAGTGTATTTGCAATTCCAATCTTTTTAGTCTTCCATCGATGGGACGATCCTGGATTTTGATTGGAAGTGCACAAAAACTGTTCACGGTCAATTTCTTGTTTTGACGATATGCCTGGAACTACTGAATGAATAACAATGAAACTAGAAAGATGTGAACAACACACTTTGAATAAGATGTGTTAAAATGTTCAGGTTTTTTTTTACTAATACGGTTAAACGTTCCAGAAGATTTTTGGTGTGCCATTTTTATCGAATACACCCTTTACATGAGCAAAAAATCTGACACTCATGGATCAGTGTTTTAAAATATTGCCGAGCAGCATAAATTCTCTCGTTTTTTGTCTCATGCACGGGGGAGCCGTAACAATACCGATTGTGTGATATTTCTCGGATTGTTTCATTATCGGCCTATTGCTGTTTTGTGCTTTTAGATATAGTTTTCAGTTCCAATAAATGTGTCGAGTCAGTCGGTCGCTCTTTCTTATGAAAATATAAAATCTAGTTTGTTCTTTCAAATCGATGGTTGTTGCTTATTCGCGAGTGGACGAAAAGGTTTTACAACAAAACCATAAATCTGAAGGAATACGCAAGTGTCCAAAGTGTGGCGGGTCCGAACATTGGTGCCGTGACCAGGATTAGTGCCGCGGGTCATAGTTTTCATTGGACAGCATCATTGGCATTGCATTGTGTGCTAGAGTTGTCTCCATCGTTCTTTATCGAACGTGTGAAGTGTGGACGAGGAGTTCATCACCCCCAACGGCACACGTTTGGGCTGTAGGGGGATATTTGCTGCATGCTGTTGGCGTTGTTTTGTTCGCTGCTAGTAGACGATCACTAATCGACACAATTATCGTACGATACGTTTCTGGGACCGACTGATGTTTAATTGGGATTCGATCAAGGAGCTGGAATTGGATTGCAGGGCCAAAACGGTGGTTCTGCGAAGTAGACCCAGCAGTTACCGGGGGCGCGTATCATTATACGGTTGTATACCAGGCCTGTTTAGCCAGGCTCACGCGGTGAGTACTTGGCTGAAGCTTTTCTGTTGATCGGATCATTTTTGCATCCATTCTTCTTGTTTCTCGGCTTTGTATGGTGTGGAGAACCTTGCGGCTTTGTGCTATCGATTGATGCCTATTGTTGGTGCTATAACTGAAGCTGTTAGCACATTACTAGTGGTAGAAGCGTGTGGAGGACATCGATTGTTTCCTGTTGGGCGTTTTGAGAAATACAAGGCCTATTAAATTGGGCTCACAGGTGAGCCTCGTTTTCATTTTCGTCACAAGTGTATTTTGTAGTGCTGTGCTTCGTCCTTTTTCACAGTTTTCGTCGACCACTGCATCACAATGACGAAGAAGCTGAAGCCAAAGCTAAACGTGTGAAATAACATCGTCGATTTGCTGCTGCGTACAGAACGGTTCCTGAAGAGTTACGACCCGGCAAATCACGCTCTCCAGGTATCAGCACGAATCGAAAAGCTTGATGAAAAATGGGAGGAATTTGAAGATGTCCAGGCCGAGATAGAGGAAATGGAAGAACACGAGGAGAAGTCGGAGCATCACAAGAAGACCAGGGCCGAGTTCGAGGAGTTGTACTTCCAGGTAAGGGCAGGGTTGAAAGCAAAATTGCCATCTTCGACTGAATCTCCTTCCCGTGCTTCTCCAAACACACGTACGGGAGCATCTGCAAGCATTCAGTTGCCAAAAAGATTAATATGCCTGAATTCAATGGGGAATTCGACAAATGGTTACCTTTTTTTGATACCTTTAAATCGCTGATCCATAGCAATCCGGATCTGAGTGCGATTCAACGTTTTCACTATTTGCGAGCGTCTTTGAAAGGTGAAGCGTTAAAAGTAATTGATTCATTCCCAATGAGTGAAGCGAGCTACGGGGTTGCCTGGTCAGCATTGGTAAAGCGGTATTCGAATGTGTATTTGCAGAAAAAGCGACACGTAAACGCTCTGCTACAGTACCCAAAATTAAAAAAGATGACTGCAAGTGGGATCCATGATGTCATCGATTGTTTCGACCGACATTTGAAAATTTTGGACCAATTGGGAGAAGTGACCTCGGGTTGGGGGGCGATGCTGACGCAGCTGTTAGTGTCGAAACTGGATGACGTCTCGCAGAAGGATTGGGAAGAATTCGTTGTGAAGAAAGAAGATCCTGCGTTCCTGCACGTGATGGAATTTCTGGAAGGGCAGACTCGGATTCTCGATGCGATTGCGGTTGACCAGCACTCCGAAGGACACCGTGCACCAGTTAGCGCACCATCCATTTCGTTCAAGAAGTCCGTACCCAAGTTAGCTGTTCATGCTGCGTCTGAAGGTTCACCACCGACTTGTGTGTCTTGTACTGGCTCTCATTACATCACGAACTGCCCTGCATTCACGAAGCTAACACTAGATAAACGGTTCCAGGTTGTGAATTCGAAGAAGCTGTGCAGTAACTGTCTCCGTCGTGGTCACTTCATTCGGGATTGTAGCTCCAAATTCCGCTGTCGCACATGCAATAAGAAGCATCACTCTCTTCTCCATCCTGGTATGTCTGTATCTGGGTCTGGTTCTACGGCTGACATTTAGGAGTCACAATCCGTTGGAGCTGGTGTGCCGGCAACTTCGTCAGCTACAACTGAAGCTCAACAACATTCCCTACAAAGTTCAGTGGCTACAATCTATGCCGCCAACGTCGCAGTGGAATCAAGGGAAGTGTAACAGTAAAGGATTGCAACGGACGGTTGCATACGGCTAGAGCGCTTCTGGACAGCGGTTCGCAGGCAAACCTCATCTCGGAGAGGCTGTGTCAGGTATTGAAGCTACCCAGGAGGGAAGCTAACGTACCCATCTCCGGTGTCGGCAGCTCGCGAATACAGATAAACAGTTCTGTTTCTGCTACAATCGGGTCACAGCATACGACGTATTCGGTACCGGTGAGCTTCCTGGTTATCAAGAAAGTGACAGAAGATCAACCGTCGACGACGATTCCGGTTGATAACTGGAACCTTCCTTCAGAAATGATCTTGGCGGATCCGGGTTTCTACAAGCGCGCTCCGATAGACGTTCTACTGGGATTGGAGTACTTCTACGAGTTCTTGTTACTGAATGGTAGCCGGGTGCAGATTCAACGCGTCGGCGAAGGACTTCCACTATTTGTGAACACCGTTTTTGGGTGGATTGCGGCAGGCAAGGCGGATTTGGGAACCCTCAACCCTATCCCTTGCTGCCCTGCGATGGTGAACGCAACAACTTTGGAAGATAAGATTGAGCGTTTCTGGACGATCGAAGAAGTACAGGATGTACCAATCTGACGCAGGACGAACAGGATTGCGAGGAGCATTTTCAAACCACTTTCTCTCGTGATTCGACGGGACGCTACGTCGTGCGGCTGCCGAAACGAATGCGATTCGAGCAGATGGTCGGTGAATCGAAGGATGTAGCAGTACGAAGGCTTGTTCAGCTCGAACGGCGACTGGGACCATGAATTACGTAGCATTAATTACGTACAACGAAGCATTGCAAACGTTTTTGGACCAAAATCACATGAGGATGGTTCCGCAGGAGGAGTTGAATTTAGATAAACGGCTCGCTTTCTACTTGCCTCACCATCCAGTCTTTAAAGAAACGAGTGCGACCACGAAAATTCGGCCGGTATTCGACGGTTCGGCGAAGACGTCGTCTAACCACTCCCTGGACGATGCGCTGATGGCGGGTCCGGTTATCCAAGATTCGTTATTCCATCTGATTCTTCGCTTTTGGAAATATCTGGTTGCACTGATTGGGGACATCGAGAAAATGTATCTGCAAATGTTGGTACACCCGGACGACACTGCTCTGTTGCGAATGCTATGGAGATTCTCGCCATCGGATTCAATTGCAACGTACTAGATGACGAGGGTCACTTTTGGATTAGCCCCATCTTCGTACCTTGCAACAAAATGCTTGCAGCAGCTGGCGTATGACGAGGGGAATCAGTATCCACGAGCTAAACTGGCCCTCGTACATGATTTCTACATGGACGACTTCATCGGAGGTGCTGACTCTGAGGAAGAAGCGCTCTTGCTACGGCAAGAACTGGAGCAGTTGATGTCCAAAGGTGGATTCAAACTGCGAAAATGGGTGTCAAACAAGGAAAGGGTTCTGGCAGGGTTGACTGCTGATGAACTGGGAACATCGTCTGCTGTGACCTTCGATCAGGAGCAGGTGTCCACGCTAGGAGTCAGTTGGCGTCCAGGGCTAGATCTGCTGAACATCGACGTATCGCGGCTCACTGTAAATGGGCAGTGGACTCGGCGCAAGGTGTGTTCCATTATTGCTCAGTTGTGGGATCCAACCGGTCTTACGGCTCCAGTCATCGCTTGGGCGAAGATAAGGATGCAGCAATTATGGATAGCTACTCAAGGATGGGATGATCCATTATCGGAGGATTTAGCAAATCGATGGACGGACTTCTATCAACAGCTTCCGGCGCTTTCCAACGTTAAGGTACAACGGCACGCGTTCACCGAGCATCCGATGCTGATTCAGTTCCACATTTTTTCGGATGCATCTGAAGCTGCCTACGGGGCGTGCATCTACGCTCGTTCAATTAGTCATTTTGGGCGCATCAAGGTGGAGTTGTTGGCAGCCAAATCGCATCCCGCTAGCCTGAAGAAGATCACGCTCGCAAGGTTGGAACTATGTGGAGCTCTAGTTGCGGCAAAACTCTACCGTGCGACAGTCATCGCGCTGAAGATGGAGGAAGTCGAAGCCTGGTTCTGGTCAGATTCTACCGTTGTACTCTCGTGGCTGAAACTACCACCATACGTTTGACCTACATTTGTCACTAACCGAGTCTCACACATTCAGGAGCACACGAAGGGACATCGATGGCATCACGTAAAAGGGACGGAGAATCCAGCTGATCTTGTGTCGCGAGGAGTTATGCCAAAGGGCCTTGTTGACCTTCCGCATTGGTTTCATGGCCCACACTGGTTGTCGCTGCCGGATCAATATTGGAACACCAAACAACATTTGGACTACGAGAAGCCCTCGGAGGAAGTGCTGGGGATGAAGAAAAACGTTCTGGTGGTAACGGACCCTCAACCTCACCCAATATTGGAACACTATTCAACTTACTGGAAAATGTTGCGGATTACTGCATACTGCGTGAGATTCATCCGGAATTGTCAACGTCGCAAGCGTCCCCCATCCCCAACCCTCAGCGTTAAGGATCTGCAGGAAGCTAAATTCGCATTGGTGCGCTATGTTCAACGAGACTCCTTCGCCGTGGAGATCAAGGCGCTCGCGAATCATCATGTCGTTCCTGCGCATTCATCGTTGAAGCTACTCAACCCTTTCCTGGATCACCAGGGCATACTTCGAGTTGATGGCCGGCTCAATCTCGCTGGTGAATCGTATACAGTTCGACACCCCATGATCATCCCTGGCAATCATTCTTTCTCGAGACAAGTGGCAGTTGCATACCACGAGATTGCACTCCACTCTGGTCCTCGTATGACGCTCGCTCAAATCAGTCAAGAATTCTGGCCCCTAAAAGGTAGGGCACTGGTAACCTATACTTTCCGGAACTACATTCGCTGTTTTCGAAGCAACCCTGTCCCTGTATCCCAACCCCCTGGCCAACTCCCAAAGCCTCGTACAACTCCCACTCGTGCATTTGCTGTCACTGGGGTAGACTATTGTGGCCCAGTCTACCTCAAGCCCGTACATTGTCGAGCAGCATCCCAGAAAGCCTACATTGCCGTGTTCGTGTGCTTCAGCACCAAAGCGGTCCACCTCGAGCTAGTAGGGGACCTTACCACTGCAGCTTTCCTGGCTGCCTTGCGACGTTTTGTATCCCGTAGAGGTCTACCTGCCGAGATCCACTCGGATAACGGTCTCAATTTCCAGGGTGCCAGCAACCATCTTCGAGAGCTGTACGATCTGCTGCGTGATCCAAAGACGACAACTGAAATCACCAACGAAACTTCCCAACGCGGCATCGTTTGGAAATTTATCCCTCCACGAGCACCGAATTTTGGCGGCTTGTGGGAGGCGGCTGTTACGTCTGCCAATAATGGGCCAGCGACAACTCTCTTTCGAGGACATGACGACCATCTTGACTCAAGTCGAAGCGGTTATGAATTCTCACCCCGCTGTCAGAAGATCCGGACGAATTGGATGTGCTCACTCCCGGGCACTTTCTGACCGGCACCTCGCTGCTAGCAGTCGCAGATCCAGACTACACGGATGTCCCCACGAACCGTCTACAACACTATCAGCAACTGCAACAGCTGGTGCAACATCATTGGAAGCGGTGGAGGCGAGAATACATCCCTCAGCTTCACAATCAGAACCAGCGATTTCCTCGAGCAAAAAAACTGAAGGTGAGCAAATGGTGGTCCTGAAGGAGGATGGATCCGCCGCTATCGAGTGGCCTCTAGCCTGTCTCCTCGAGGTCTACCCGGGACCTGACGGAGTGGTCAGGGTAGTGAAGGTACGAACACCTAACGGAGCTGTCGACAAGCAGCAAGCTGCGCGTATCTGCTTGTTGCCGTTCGAGAAGATGTCATCCCTGCAGTCAACGAACGCCGGCAACCCGGACGAATCGCAGAATGGATCGAAGGAAAAATAATTTTTTTTGCTAGTTTTAAGATCGATTTGTGCACATATATTGAATATTTTGAATTCGTAAATTCATTAATAGAATTTAGGTGGCCGGTATGTTAGGTAAACTAGTACGCTCCATCCGAGCGCCCCCCGTGCAGCATAAATTCTCTCGTTTTTTGTCTCATGCACGGGGGAGCCGTAACAATACCGATTGTGTGATATTTCTCGGATTGTTTCATTATCGGCCTATTGCTGTTTTGTGCTTTTAGATATAGTTTTTCAGTTCCAATAAATGTGTCGAGTCAGTCGGTCGCTCTTTCCTACGAATAAAAAATCTGTTTTTCTTTCAAATCGATGGTTGTTGCTTATTCGCGAGAGGACGAAAAGGTTTTACAACAAAACCATAAATCTGAAGAAATACGCAAGTGTCCAAAGTGTGACGGGTCCGAACAAATATCTTGCTTTATCTCAGCATCAAGCTATATTTACTTGCATCGCTCTTTTCGCAGGTAAGCCAAATCTTCTTTTTTTAAAAGATTTTAAAGCGGAAATGAAAAAGTCGAGTTATTAGTACGAGACACTGAAGAAGTCTGCACATTGTAGACGAAATACGCGTATCTGTCGAAGGTAGTTGGAATTAAATGGAAGATACTAATTTTTCTTCTAATTTCTAGTTAATGAAAATACATTTTCTTGGGGAAATCACTTTCATTGCTCAGTTTTGTCTCCAATAAGATCAATACACTTGCCCGAACGATCTTCCAATTTTGTTGTCCAATTACGGAAGTGGCTTTCTAGAAGGCCTGCAAAATACTCCTCTACGAAGGCTATAATCTCTTCGTTTGATGAAAAATGCTTTCCACGAAGGAATTTTTTGAGGTGTATAATAATCCTCAATAATAATCCGAGTTGATTGTCTTACCAGATTGAAGATAATCTAACAATAAAATTCATTTTGCATAAAAAAAACCTGAACTAAGACCTTCTTGACCGATTTCTTGAAATGAACTCGCTTCACACCACTTCTTAGCCTCTTTTTTTGATTCAGGATCATAGTGGTAGACCCAAGTCTCATCCATAGTGATGAATCCTTGTAATCTTTTCTAAACGGCTCCAAATGTTACTCAGAAAGTCTCATTCGAACGTGTTTTTGTTCCATTGTTAGCAAATGCGGCACTTATTGTACACACAGCTTTTTGACACCCTAAACTTCAGCCGAATATGCCATGTTATTCCATGTGAGTTGCCAGTGGTGTCCGCTATCACATCCACAGTCGATCGATGATCTTCCAAAACCATATCCTGTATTTTTGCTATAATTTCGGGTGTTGATGCACTTTCTGGACGTCCTGAGCGTGGCTCGCTTTCAACGCTTGTACGAACACGCTTAAAATCCATAACCCATCGGTGAACGGTTGGAAATGAAGGAGAAGACTCCTTCACCATCTTTGCATGGATCTCAGTAGCCGATAAACCATAAAAAACAAATAATTGTTTGCAAATGGAAATTTTTACAAATTTTGAGTGGACCTGATTCATTCAGCGCTGTGTGCCATTTGGCTAGTTTTTGATTTTACAGTTCAATCTTTGTCATTATTTCGTCATAACTCACAAATTACTATTAGGTCAGCGAAAATAAAAGCGGATTGCTGTTATGAAAACAGCATCAATTGGCAAATAGTGACCATGGCAACAGTAAATTAAAATGTATAAATGTTAGTTTTGTAAAATTTAAATAGATAGTTATTTGTATTATTCGACTGTCGGCTGTGGTTGAAACAAACTAAAACTTTAGGCGTTGGTTATAGCAATTAATATGAATTGATTTTTATGTTAGGATTGACCATATTCTACTACGAAAACAAATATTTTTGTTAGTTGATGCAACCAACATAGGTATATGGTATATAAAGCGGTTGGTTGTTCGGTAAACCCCAACCCGGGAACACATTGACACTTCCAGTACATTGCCAATGAGACTCAAAAATTTGGTCCGGTGGTACTGTCAAGCGTGTCAAACCGAAAAAAAATCTAGCGGATCTTCGAAAAAGGTCGGAATGCGGATATGACATGTGATATTGTGTGCGATAAAAAAATATAGCAAAGTTTGTTGCATTTGACGCTTGCAATGAACATGGAACCAGTGGAAACATAAAAATGTGGTGATAAAATTACATCTCGCACTTAGGAGAGGTAGAGATACTAAGTGTGACAATCGGCACACTTTTTTAAATTGCTTAATATAAAACGTGTTTCCAAGGTGAAGCCGATTAGCGTTTTCTAAGGGGAGCCATCAATTATTCAATTTTGCAACTGTTTTAAGTGATCATCCAAACATTTAGTCCATTATTTTTAAGTATTTGTTGGTTAGCCGTTTGAATACTTCTGAAAGCGCAATAACGTATGGGAGGCATAAACCGTTATCATATGTTTTTCCAAACCAGTAATTTAAAGTTCTTTGTTTAGAGCAGATTTTATTTTTTTTGTAAAATGTAACGTCAATCATAGATATTCCATGTCCTGATTAAGTCATGTCAATGGTTTTAACGTAGTCCTACATAGTCCTACGTAGTTTTACGATATTTATAAATTAGATGATACCATTATATAAATACATCAACGTGGTCCTACATAAACATCGCGGTTTTATCTCTGATATATCCCAACTTTATTTGTTTTATACCTAGTAAAATTTGGTTTTGTTTGACGAAAAGTGCGTCCTATTTACAATTGGGATATATCGACTCAACATTATTAGAAAATGCATTATTTGCAACAGGTCAAAGCAAAACAATAAATAATTTCAATATTAACCAACCATATCGACACAAAATTTTCATTAGTATCAGTATTTACACTAGTTATTTACTAGCAACTTAACGTACACAAAAAAAAAAAAAATCATAAATAAATTCTCTTGTTCAGAATATCGCCGAAAAACAGCTCAACCGCTTCAATCTTTCGCTTCTCACTCGAAGTTTGTGCTTGAAAATAGTCCTCAAAGGAATATTGTTTCCGGGAGCCAGCAGCTACTAGATCAGATTGATATGAGTGTAGTGAAAGTTCATCAGAGCTTTCAAGAATTGGTTATAATATTATGTTACGCAATTTTTAGCAATTTTCAACTCCCTCTCTCTCTCTCGAGTAACAAGATAGTAAATACATATATAAATTTTGTCATCCGCTTCCTCCCAACGGAAATGTAAATCTTTTCCATAAAGTACCTCAGTAAAAATAAGTTAAAAAATAATAATAATAATCGTTGCTTAAATGGCCACCCGAATAAAAAAGTATAATAGATTTACAACAAAATGTATTGTAACCATACAATAGAATCAATTGTATGTACAATTGATCGTATTGTTCGTGACGATAAAATATCATAAGGACTTACTGTTTCAACAATAGAAGCTATTGTTAATTGAGATATCAACAATAGAATAAGGGGGTTGTTATGTATCTTAACAATAAAAATTTCACTTTTTTGTGAGCAAACTTGAGTTGGTAACTATTAATTGTATTGTTTCACAATTGTTGAAAATTCTAGCATATGGGATGTATAGTAGATCTATTGTAATTACAATGTGTATTTTTGAATTGTGTTATACATGAACAATAAAATTCATGGTCGGCAATAAATTTCGTTGTTATTGTATATTATTAAATTGTAATTGTATTGTTATTTTTATCCGGGCAATCAATAACCTTCAATTATACTTAGATTTATTTGATACAATACACCGCACGACTATCATAGTGTTCACAAAATGCAACGCGGTGTAACACTTTCGAATCCGAACAACAATGGATGAGGAACCCCCGCGGTTGTACCATTTCTCCGAGGAAGGCTGCGTGAAATATACATTTTGATATTTAAATTACTTATAACAGAAATAACACCTTGAATATAAAAATAGACTCGTTTGAAATGGTACGCTTGCTTGTTGTTTTGCAACCACTCATGAAGCGACAATCTGCCAGGGACGACCCCAATGTTTACGTTGCGGAGCGACATCTACGATTTGCAAGTGGTTACACGAAACTAACCTAATCTGTCATGTTGTGGGGGGTCAAAATACATTGACGGAGTAACTGTTATTATTAGGATCAACCACCACAGTTTGTGAAAAACGCTATGTCGACAAAGGGAATCACGATTTTCCTTAAACTTCAACCTTAAACTTGAAACAACAAAATTGAATATTAAATCGAACAATTTAATCAACAAACAATTTAGTTTGTTCAAACAAGATTGTATTTCCTCCGTTTGCTGTCCACTCGTAGGGTTGCATGTTTATAAGAAGGATATTTCCAATTTTCAAACATTAACGTGTTTCATGCAACAACAAAAAACATGATTAGTTAAATGTATTTAAATCCATGATGGGGACACCAGCAACACATGCTGTCAAAAGAGGATCAGCATATACAACACGTTTCTCTCTGAGGTTGTTAAAGTAAATGACGATGAGAGAAACATAACCGCGTAACATTAGTAATTGTGTCTTAAAAACACTCTAATTGGAAATTGATTTCTGTCACATGTAGCCTTTGGGAAGTGTAAAACAGAAATCGACATGGAGTTTTCATAAGGGCCAATGTCGCAAACGTAAACAATGGCTTCTTTTGCGAATTTCTTGAAAATGCTAACTCGCTCAAGTAAACTACCACTTCTATTTTAAAGGGGAACTCCTGTTCTGTACAATCATCGTCATAATTCACTATGATTTGATTTATTTGTCGTCAATCAAAGTAGACCAATTCTATTACATGATATACTTAATGTCTATTTATCCATACCAGGTTACCTAGGTAAACTTCTAAAGAAAACTTTTTAAGCGTGTTTCGCAATATTTGTTATAACAGGACATCATTCTATTTAGTGGCCCATTCTTGGCATAATTAGTTCTGTGATTGTTAATATAAAACAAATGTCTATTTCTAAGAATACGAGTGGGAGTATAAAAATTTAGGTTTTCTAATATATCTGTAGTATTCACTTTTTGAGCAATGACGTCGTTTATAAAAGCTATCATTGCAAACTCTCTTCGTTTTTTAAGCTCGTCTAAATTTATCAACATGCATCGTGACTCATAGGATGGTAGCGGTAAAGTCGTCCAACCTAATTTACGTAGAGCAAACAATAAAAACTGTTTTTGGACTGATTCAATACGGTTTGCATGAGTATCTTGATATGGAGCCCAAACTATACTACAATATTCAAGAAGGGGCCTCACATATGTGATGTACAACGTTTTGATTGTGTATGGATCTTTAAAGTGGAAGCTAAATCTTTTAATAAACCCTAGCATGTTGTATGCCTTATGTATAATGTTATTATAGTGATCAACAAATGATAATTTTGAGTCAAGTATAATTCCTAAGTCTCTAACTTCACTGCATCTTTGAACTGTGTTCTGGCCTATAGTTATTGCTTCTTGTCTTATAACGTGTTTTCTTGTAAATGATATAGAATTGCATTTTTTCACATTAAGCTCAAGCAAATTTTTTGAACACCAGTCGTGAAAATTATTAATTTCATTCTAAAATACTACAAGATCAGATGATTTACATATTTCTAGATAAAGTTTCATATCGTCTGCATATATTGACACGTTCAGTCGACTTAAAACGAGGTCTAAATCGTTAACAAACAAAATGAACAGTAATGGACCAAGATGGGAACCCTGTGGTACACCAGATGTCACATTCACTACTGATGACAAGTTTCCCTCAAGTCTTACTCTTTGTGTTCTACCAGTCAGGTATGACTGAACCCACTTTAATAGTCCGCAATTAAATCCTAGCTTAGATAATTTAAAAAGCAATAAAGGAATGTCGGCTCTATCAAATGCTTTACTAAAGTCAGTATATAATGCCTCAACATAATTTCCTCTATCCATTGCATTAATAGAAAATGTAACAAAGTTTAATAAGTTTGTAGTCGTTGAACGTCCTTTAACAAACCCATGTTGTTTGCTAGAGATTAAATTTTTAACTTGAGAGAAAATATTTTGATTGATTATAAACTCGAACAATTTAGGAATGCATGATAAAATGGCAATCCCTCGATAATTTTTATATCTGCTTTTTGCCACTTTTGAATATCGGAATTAAAAACGATTCTTTCCAAATTGATGGAAGAATACTGGATTCTAGAGAAGGTTAAACAGCCAAAACAAAGGTTTCACTAGTTCCGTTGATACTGACTTTAAGAATACTGGCGGCAAACCATCTGGTCCTGCACCCTTTGATGCATCCAAAGTATTTAGAGAAAGAAAGATTTCGCTGAGGGATATATTATCAACTGAAATGTCACTCAGTGGCTCAGGAAGGTATGTAAAGTATTGATAATCCCTGTCATTTTCGTCATGAGATGTGTAAACATCTTGAAAAAAATCTGCAAATAAATGACTGATCTCATTAGTAGTTTTTCCGATTTTATCGTTAAGTTGCATTTTGGCTGGAAAATACTTCGATTTTTGTTTATCTTTAGCGAAGCTGAAAAAAGATTTTGGATCTGACTTAATGTTATTTTCTATTTGAATGTTATACTCTTCATATGCATTTTTTATTTCAAAATTTAACTGCTCACATATTGTCAAGTAAATTGAGAGGTTAACATCATTTTTGTCTTTTTTGTAAGCTTTATGAGCTTTTTGCTTTCTATTTTTAAGATTCGTAAGTGTTCTATTGTATCATACTGGAGCTTTAGACCTATGTGATTGTTTATGTTGCTTCTTGGGTACTGTTGACTCTAATATACTGTAAATGATTTGGTAGAACGTATCCACAGCTAGCTCTAGGTTTAAATTGCGAATTACAGTTTGCCAATCGATAGAGTTTAACTTATTTTTTATAACTCCGTAGTCCGCTTGTCTAAAATCAAAATATGGTTGGATAAATCACCATCCAACTTTGTGGTGTTGTCGTGTATAAATATGGAGTATTCAATTGCTGTGTGGAATACCTCATTCTTCCATAAAGGAGCAGGTGACTTCGTCACACAGAAATCATCGGTCATATTTGTAAATAATAAATCTAAATATCAGTTGTTACGATTTCTAACATGATTAACTTGGTAAAGTCCAATCTCCGAACATTTATCAAATAGAGAATGAAGCGTTTCATTGTCACCCACAATTGGTATCAAAAAATTTTCATTGTCGTCATCAACAATAAAGTTAGCAGTCCGTTGATTAAAGTCACCATAATATATATGAACATTTGATTCAGGTGCAAATTTTGAAATAATATTATCAGCAGTTTCAAAGAACAATTCATATGATTCTTTTTTTGCACTTTCTGGAGGAAAATACACTACTGCAAAAATATTAGTTTGATTTCCAATGACGGATTTGACCCAAACATGATCAAACTCCTTGAACTTACTGGATGCAATTTGTACACATTCATAATCGGTACTAACTGCAATTAATACTCCTCCACCAGATTTTTTGTTGGATAATGATTTATCATGATCATCTCTAAAAACGTTAAAGTGATCACCGAAAACTTCTTCATTATTTATACTAGCGTCCCAACTAGTTTCAGTGCCTACAATGATGGGAAAACTACTTGCGGCAACCTGCTTATAGATTTCATTAACCTTTGCCGCGCTCTTCATTCTGTTGAAATTTTGGCAATAAATGATTATTTCCTTACTATCTATGATACTCTTACTATTATTGACTTCAGGTAAGTCTGGCGTCGTTAATACAGAAAACTCGTGTTGAGACGAGTCGGTTTGATTGCGAACAGACGTCAAGTTTGGGATAGTATTATATTTCCTATTTTCTGCTAGATTGTTGTCCTCCAAAGGGTCCGTCAATTTTTGGTAAAACACGAATGCCTGCATGTACACATCTGACAAGGTGCAGTTGAAGTTGTTGGCACCGGTGAGTGCCCTGGAACGGAAGTTACTGGAACAGCTGATGAACTGCATAATGCGATAGAAGAAGTCCCAGGAGTCATGAAGTTGAACGAGCTCGTTGGAACGGTAGGTGTGGAATAGAGTGGTGATGCATCACTTGCCGGGTACGGATTTTGTATCCCACCACTCTGGAAGTAAATTGGTCGGTGGCTGAGTGGTGGCCTGGAGAATTGGTGCTTCGCAGCAGCAAGAAGCACACGGTCGTAAAACGTAAGAATTTTGAGAAATCTTTATTCTGAAATGCAGAATGTTCTCCTCTGCGCTTTGGAAAAGCTGCCAAGCACTTCTAGGCAGTTCCAACTAACATTTCGAAAAGTTTCTTCCGAAACTTCTGGGAAGTTATTTCCTGAACTTGAGAAAAGTTCTTTCTTCAACTTCTATGACGCATCGTCCTGAGGATTTGTTTTCCAGATTTTTTGAGAAATTATAGGTAGTGCTCAAGTCACTTGGCCACCATGTGGTAACACCCTTAAAATACAATCCAGCACACTTCAAACACATTCGCCACCTCCTGAAAGATAAAGTCATTTCTGGTACCACTTACACGAATCGATTGTTTGATTTCTCCCTGTTTTGTTTCTCTCTCGCTTGCACTGATGTGATTCAGGCGATGCGTGAGTGTGCGTGAATTGAACGTAAAAAAAATCCATGGTTGCCAAATAGCATAAATTTTCAATTGTAGTATTGTCAGATATGTTGAAACACAGAAACACCTTCCGACACACCGAAACACAAGCACAACGTGGCAAAGTGACTAACCCCCTGTTAGTGCCCTTCTTGGTTAGCTCCCGTCTGTAATTTGGGGAAGTTTTTTTTTCTGAACTTCTGGGAAGTTCAATCTTGAATTTCTGGGAAGATTTCCAAAACCTCTGAAAAATTCCAACTTCAGAGAAGTCCTCTACCCTCCACTTCTTCCTGAAGCTCTGATAAGTGCTCTCCTGATTCCTTGGGAAGTTCTGTCTTAAAATTCTTGTAAGCATGATCTTGAACTTCGGTAATGAATTTTTGAAGGTTCTTCTTGCATGAACTGCTTGCTCCCAATACTTCTGAGAAGTTTCTACCTGACCTTAGGAGAAATGTATTTTCGAGGAAGTCGCTAAGTTTCTCAAATATGATTTGTATTGTTGTGGACCTTGTTTTTCGTTGTGACTTAATAGCAAAGGACCAATATTACCCACGCTTTGAACGCATGGGTTTGAACACGCGTGGGACTGAACACTATCATAAGAAGGGACTCCCTGTTACCCTCGGAAAGGGCCTATACAATACTTATCTTCGGGCCTATTGTGCATCAAAGTGACCCACCGCTTCCATTTCTTCAAGGATTTCTACTTTAAATGATACCTACGATATTTTAAAATATTTCAACAAAGCTTCTTTCCGAATCTACTATACTGCGTTTAAATACAATACTGCGTACTGCGTACGCATTAAATCCGAACTTCATAGAATACCTTGATTTGAATATAAAAAATATTTCAAATGTCTGTAAAAGTCTGCAACATAAATAAAATGTCTGCTAAATGTCTGCATCGTTAAAAAAATCTGCAATAAAAATGAAAAGTCTGCAAATTTACAGACATGTCTGTGAATATGGCATCCCTGATATATAAACACGTTTCACCAAAACTAACAGAAACGAGCTGTAACTTCAAAATGGCAGTTACAGAAATTTACACACGTAGGGCACTTCAGCTTCGCTGTCTGTTCTCTGTGTCCAAAGAAAGCATTTCCAGACGTAAAGTCCGTATCGTTTCTTAAGGGTACACCCCGAAGCTGCTTTGCGAAAAAGACTATGACTTAATTTAGCAGCTGTTCATTTTACGCATATTCTCGGCTAGTAAACAAGTGAATTACGCAATGTTATGAAATTATATTTTTTTCACTCATGTGCAACAATGAAAGGTTTGACAAAAGAGAAACGTAAAACGATTGTGACCAAATATTGCAGCACCAAATACTGAGAAAATATGCGAAGCAGGAAGGAGTTCAAGTAATTCAAAATACGCAAGCCTGGTCCATCTAAACCAGATTTTAACAAAAAGATTGGTGAGCAAGAAAAAAAAGAGTTGTCGATTAGCGATTGTGCAAAAAAAAAATGTGTGGAACATCGATCGGAATTGTCCAGCGCGCTAAGGCCCGAAGCTTTCTCAAGACCTACAAGAAGCGAACACATCCCAAACGTAGCAAATTGCAAGTGACTTCCGTGAATACTCCAGGTCGTAAGTTGTACGATGAGATTTTGAGCAAAAATGAAACGTGCATCATATGGATGAAGAACCGTATGTTAAACTGGACTACAAAACGCTTCCAGGGACACAATTTTACACTGTGAAGTAAGAACCGATGTGCCAAACTTCGAAAATTCAATTTTTTGTAAAAAAAATGGAAAGTAATGGTTTGGCAAGCAATTTGTGGTATGAAATCTTCCCCCTTTTCACACATGCGAACATGTATGTTTACGGCTTTGATGAAGCTACAGAAGCCGTTGGGTAAATGTGAGCAGCAGCATCGACAGGTGTCCAACGCCTAATGAGGACCATTTAGAAGGAATGGTGAACCTGGTGAAGTCGACGAATTACTTAATAAATGTTACTGTTGTTTGACCATTGTTTAACTAAGAATCATTATTTATGCTATTTTCACTCGGGAGAAGAAATAAAAGCTCAAAATGAACATTTATTCTCTTTACTCATAATAAACAAAACAGTCCTTAATGCATCGTTTTATCTTTATGCTGGTGTCGTTGTTGGCAGTCATCAATGAGCCCAGATACACGAAATCGCATTATCTTCTCGTGAACCTTTTTCTTTCATATAATATATATTTTGTTTTCGACGTATTAATTATAAACCCAATCCTGCTTACTGCAGGCATTTCAGCAAAGTACCCATATCGCAAAAATCTGTTCCATTGTAGATCGGGCACCCGAGAATTCCGCTTGGTTATATATGCATTAAACTTAAAATTGACTGATTTTTCGTGTTATTACCCCTGAACCCACCTATTGATCGCTGATTGGAATAGTCCTGTTGTGTACAGTAAAAAATGGGTGCGTTATCAGTTTTTTGTTGCAGTCATGGCGAAAACAGTCAAGCTACTATGCTTATGGTTGTATGCGTCTTCCACACTGTGGGTGTTGAGCGAGAAGGGAATGTCCAAGCCGCTGTTCGTTCCTTCAATGCTCGCAGTGAACGGTACGCTGTACAATATGAAGTGACTGTCGAAAGTTGTCGCTTTCATCAAGAAGTATCCGATTGGTCTTTTGTACGGACCTGGCTTCGACCCTTGGCCAAGAAATCGGCTGAAGATAACAGTTGAACCGAAGACCGCCAGCCCTCCAAATGGTTCGTAGCGGGGACCGATAGAATTTTTTTAGGCGAACCTCAAACCGCGGATCTATTCCAATAATTTTAAAGCCAAAACAGAGGAACAGTTGATAGTCAAAGTCACGAAAGAGCTAATGAACATGCCAACATTCATCTTATCATCGGACAAGATTTCGGGTGGCAGCGCTTTCGTAGAAATGTTTTATCGAGTTAACTGTTGTAGTTTTTTTCTTCACCATCCGAAATAATTTCGCTTTTTTTTATTGCATACGTTATTTTTCCTCGAACTTCTATGCAATTTGTGATAGATGGTGGCGAAGAAAGTGAGAAAGTAACTTGTAGGCGGTGCGTGTATGCGCGACAGTAATTACTATTTAATTTAGTACATACTTCAAGCACAGTCTTCTGTGTAGCTGCACCTGTAGGCCACATCAAACTAAAGCACAATTTCTAAAGTTTTGATAGATGGGAGACACTTGTATGATATAAGTGTTGCCAGTACCATCTCGGCGTAATCATCGATTCAGACAGCTTGTAATAATCAATGTGCGCCAAGGACTTTTCCTAGAAACGACTGAAGCTATCCGTGGTCACAACTGAGTACGTGCAAACTCTAGGAGCAGCGTTGTCAGATGAGTGAGAGCTGATCAAAACCCTTTGTAAGAGCTGCTGGAGTAGTGTCAAAGCAACAATCTATAATGCAAAATTGGAAGCGATACAAACATACTAATTTTAACAGCTGCATCTTCCTCGAGAAACGTGAAAGTTTTACAAAAAATTCAATGGAACTCGCAAAGCCAATGGCGTTGGCGAACTTATATGAAGAACGTAACGGATTGCAGGCCCTTGATTATTTATGCAATCTGTTTAAAACTGCACCAGAGCCTGTTATGAAACGTGGGGACTTTACCATGTGGGGTACGATTTTCCATAAGCCTAGCCAGTTCAACTGCCGTGTTGACGACGTGGACAATGAAGGAAGATTATTTCAGGCGGTTGTTGATCAGTACACAAAGCTTCTGGTATGGATAGAATCAATGCAGCGTCTGTAACAGAGTTAAGTCAGTTGTTTGCTGAACATGTTGAGCTCGTATTTACAGCGAACTTCGCTTCAATATTGGAAATCGAAGAAGCTACATGTGAGGTTGAAGTTTTTGATGTACAGATAAGGTCTCAATGGCTGCAAAAAGTCTGAAACGTTCATTTGTTCGTGTCCCTGATGTCTGCAGTGGTAATCTGTAGTTGTATTGTCGTTTTAGCACAACAATTGTTTAATATTTTCAATCTTTCACTCCAGCTAGCAAAGTTTCCTCTGGAAGCAATCGTTTATAACACCTGTTTTTAAACGAGAGAATCGTCACAATGTTATGAACTTTCGAGATACAACGAGTTTGTCAGCCGTCTCGGAGCTGTTTGAGATAATACTTAGTCATGCTACAAAAGCTACCTACATATCTATTGATCAACGCGGATTAAGGCCTGGACGACTGGTTACCAAACCTTGGAAACAACCTGAGAAAATTTAAATGGAATATTTCACACATGATTGAATCCACAATAAATTATATATACTGTTTATTGGAAAAACTTCATTTTAATGTCTTATGTATTTTTATGCAGGGAGTTACAAACATTGAAACTTATCAAGAATTATTGATCTTGCTGCTCACACTCTAGACCCACTCCAGGTTATCATGCAAAAAACAGTTTATTTAGTATTTACAAACCCTTGTCATGGAGATTTAAAAGTCATTCTCAAATTTTCGGTAAAAGCATGACCCTTTGGAATCCAATTTACTTCCAAATGTGAACTTCGCATGCAAGTGAAAATAGTTAACTTTGTTCAAACATTACAATTTACAGCCAACAACGGGCGGAAAAAAACATCCCGCGTTAATCATTTCATCGTCATTGTTGCACGCGTGGACGAATTTTTCAGGTCCCCTCCGGGCGATTCCCTCACCACTTCTTTTTTTATGGTTGGTCGGAAAACGGGAGCTGAGCACTGCTATGCTTTTGCCACACACCGAAGTTTTTGCTCGAGATTAAACTTGAATTTTATGCTGATTGAACGTTCAGTTTCGAAAACATGGTTCTCACCTGCCAGTCATAGATAATCTATTAGACTTTATATACCGACAGGTGGATTAATCAGCTTTTTTTTTAGTTTTCAATTGAATGATGGAACGGAGCGGGTCTACCACTTTGACCCATCGCCAAACACCGCACGTCGGACCGGCCGCCATCGTACCTGATTTATTGGGTTTAATCGGAGGGATGGATCGCACGAATGCCTGGCGTGCGCGTTCAAAATAGAAAACTTGTGGAATGGGTGTGTATTGGGGTTGGATTGGGTGCAATCGGTCGATGGTTTTTGCCACCCACCCCTATGGGTAAGATAGCTGTTGGTATGGTGGCGACAGCCGATGTGGTAAATCGGTTTTGAAACGTGAACGGAAAATATCATGCTCGGTGCGGTCAGAGGCGTTGTTCCTCGTTCGTACATGTATGTCTATGTATGTGTGTGTGTATGTGTGCCCCACCACCAAGTGAGGCTTATCAAATTTTCAATTTTTAGTAATATTTCATCCGATGAGTCTCATATGAAGTGGTGTGTATTGTTCAGGGAGGAAAGTGAAGGGAGATTGATTTTTTTCACGAAGGATCAGTTATTGTTGCCTAGAAATCAATCAGAAATTAAAAAACTATGCTTCACAATGGAATTACTTGTCATTTAAAAGACTCATAGTTTGAATATTTCTGAACGATTCCTGATCTCGGGCAATACATAACTGGTGTCAAAGGAATTAAAATATGAAGAAATATAATATCAAAGTTCTACGTTGAAGTAGATTTGGTCGGTTTCTCAAGCCAATTTGATGACAACACGAGTGCCAATTTTTAGTTGTACAGTCCACAGCTTAAGATCAAATGCAGATCGGATTCCTAGCAACATTGTTTGAATTGAGTTGTTAATTGATTAGTGAGGTAGCCAACCTGTTTAAGGTTACATCAAAATTTCTATTGATGAAGAAAATGTATGTGATATCATGGTATCACACACTTTTATCTCGTTTTATATACATTCATTACTGAATTTTAAGTATCTTGTTATGGGGTATCAGGTGCAGGGGTGCGATTTTTTCAGCAATTCAATGTGAAAGAGAGATTGTATTTTTTCAGTGCAAGAATATCGAAACTGACGTGATGAAAATCAACCATCAACACAGTCCAAAAGCTCCAGAACTACATGTGTCATTTTCATACCTGCACTAAAAACAATGAATAGAATTTTGCAAGATCACGTCACTAGTGAACGTGTGGTTCATCCTGATGAATGGAATTCAGTTTTGACAGGTATTCGTGGTTTGTTTGTTTTCGAATTCAAACAGATGAAATAAGCAAACCATGGACTCGCTCATCAATATAAATTCATCCGATTCATTTTGCGAGGTTATGTTAGGTTCAGTCTTGGTAAAAGTCATGCTCATTAGACTCAAAAGCGTGGATTTTCAGGCAACATAACATTGACTACCTGTAAGTTTCATGCGAAAAATCAAATGATAACTCATGACAACAAACGTAACCAGAAGAATGAACGTTCAATTTTCAAAATGCTTTGATATTCATTTATGTAAACAAGTTCATTTTCAAAACGAATTTCAAAATATCAGAAATGAAATTCAATCAACCACAATGAATATCAATTACCCGTCAGGATCAGAAAAATGCAAGGGCAGCCCGCCCAAGTTATTCTTGCACAACATTGCTAGCATCTATTCCTCTGGGACGATGATGACGGCCCTGGTTCTTCCATGTTTGGATTAGGATTCAAAATCACTTAATAATAAAAAATCATCACAAGAGGTGATATTCAGATTTCATCAAATGAAATTCATGCATACCGATTGATAATCAAAACAACAGTGACAGCAGATTTTTTGACCTGCACATAGAGCCGACTTCATTCATTGCAGCAAACAAAGATCAGTTGGCATAGAAGCGGACAGCGCGGTAGCGCATGAAAACCTGAAGAAAGTAAAACATCAATCAATACACTGGGATAACGCGTTTTCACTTCTCATTGATATTCTATGAAAATTCACAAGGCACTGGTTAGGATTGAGTGTAAAACTCAATGCTGCTGTGAGACAGCTTGAGGTTCACTCATGAACCATGTTGATTTTTGCTCACACAAGCTCCGTAAAGCTTCATTCATTCGGTGTTTTCTGTCACACGAGCATTCCATTCACTGAGACAAACGCAAGAGCTCGATCAGTATCACACCACCTTGATGAAATTTTCAAAAGCGGTTGTGACAAAAAATGGGTGTTAAATTAATATGCTATGGATCTGAACCATTCCAGCTAAGAAACAAAAGCGAACTAGTGACCCGATAATGATTGGCGATTATCATATATCATATAATTAGCATTTAAGGTGTAAACAATTAAATTGACTCCAAAATTTAAAAACCTCCTGATATTCAGTTTTTCGTTAATATACATTTTTGGTTGAAACAAAAAAAACTTATAAAAAATGTATTCATTCAAAATTAACGTATCAACCAAATGAGTTTCTTAATGTCCTGATTTCCACTATGCTGATATGGTAGTTTATTGTATTAAACGATTGACAGATGGGTAGATGATACAAAAAAAAGAGGCACGGAACCGGGTTTACGAAAGTTAATTATTTAAAATTACCTAAAAAGTAAATGTTTAGTGAATGTAACATTATCATGAATCATCATCTAAATCTTTTCCTACGTAATATCCATTCCATCATATTAACAGCGATATTCATTCCTCGATAGGACTGCGGATTGTGTTAAATCTGTTTGTAAGATTCGGGCATAATAACTTATTTTTCAGTATTACCACATATCACGTTGGCTACTCTCAGTCATTCCATTACTGAACTGATAAAACATGTCTATCAGTTTCAGTGAATCCTTCTGAAAATGAAAATGACTTATGAACTGGGTAATGAACTCTAAAAACTCGCGATTTCAAAATCAAATCAGCCTGGACAATGTTGAATGAACTAGCGAAAAAGCTTCCGGTACAGAATCGAGTTAACACATTCGGAAAGCTCTCAAATAGAGTGAATGTGACTGGCACACTGAATGTAATTTGCAACGATTTCTTTGAGTGAAGATGGATAAATCGCACCACTGATCGAGATTATTACCGATTGCCTATCGATCTGCAAAATTTGGAAGACAACCGCATTGAGATATCTCTTATTATTAGAATTCCACCCAATATATCACAAAACATTGCTATTGGTTATGCGGAAAAGGGATAAGGAAATCATTGGGTAAAGGACCAAGTTCCTCCCTGTTGAAAAAAAGAGCTTAAATATTAATAGAAGCATAAAGTAATAACGCTTCAAGAGGCTCTAAGTTCGCCAAACTCCTTCAATCGGAATTTATTGTGGTCTTAAAAAGATTACTCTCAAAAATAATCAACGTGTTCGATGCAGCTATTAATTCCAGTAGTTAAATAGTTTGTAGCATATAGTTGTACAAATTGTAAGTGTTTGACCGATGCATAACTACTAACGTTTGCATTATAAAAAAATGACTTTATTTTTCGGACGGTGATAAAAAAAGCTAAGACAGATTATTGCTGGTGATAAATTTCCCATGGAAGGTAATTATTTAAGCTTACTTGTAAAAATGTTCTACGCCCTTGCGAGCGGCCTTCCGACAGTTAACCGAACATTCACCATGGCGGATGAAAAAATGCGTGTAGGCATGTTTTTTTCCGTTCTTTTTCCGTTTTATTTATCATTTTCTCCTCAGTTGTCGCGACAAAATTGTTGGAGTAGATCTTACCGCTTCAGGTTGGCCCACAAATTCTCGATGGACGCAGCTGGGGAACGTTGGGCGGGTTCGCCGGCTTGGGTACCACATCGATATTCAGCCGCTCCATGTCCTCCAACGATCGCTTCGAGTACTGCTCCGACGCCAGATCCGGCCAAAACACCGCGTCTCCGCCCTTATGGTATTTCTTTATGAGCGACGCAACATCCGGCAGGCATTTCGTACTATAAATTTCCCCGTTCACGGCCAGTCCGGAGCGAAAAAGAGCGGCTTTGACATCCCCTTCTCGCTGATTGTCAACCACAGCAGCACCTTCTTGGAGAACTTGGTGTGAAATGAACTTCACCTGGAGCTCACTTTCTTCCTTGGGGAAGTAAAATACGAAGTGCGCTGCCAGTCGTTGCCATCAAGCGTGAGACAGGTCTCGTCGTTCATCACCACCACCACGTCGCGATTCGCCAGGAAAATCAAGTTGACGATCTTATTCAGCCGCTGCCACTGCGTCATTGCCTGGGGCTCCGAAACCTGTGGACGCGACTTCCGCTTCCTGACGACTGTGTGTTTATGTTCGCCAGGAACTTTTTCACTGTTTGGCCGGTTAAACCGACCTCCCGGCCAAGGGCACGTAGCGATGTAGCCACTTTTCCTCGGTCTTCCTCTTCCGCATCCTTTGGAGCTTCTTTTCGCTCAGGGTCGTCGTCCGTCCGGAAACGGGCTTTCTTTCGATGCTCTGATTGTTGTGTAACAGTGCCAAGATGTTCTAGATGCCGGAGCTGGCGTATCCGGCGTCCACAAAGCGCCGCACGATGTCCGTTTTCGGCGTGACGAGGTGACGTTCTTTGAACGCGCACACTTCTGAACGGAGTTGCTTAACTGTTTTTGCCATCACGGTTAGAGTTCGACCTGATAGAGCTGTCAAATTTTGACTGCTGACTCATGGGTTACTATGATTGATGCTGCATGGGTTGCGTCAGTGCGGGTAAAAGTGAACCCATGAAAAATGGTCAATTTTTGTCCATTTATTTATAATGCAAACATTGCCAGACGCTGTGAGTAACAACAATTGCATTCTTACTGTTGGTTTAAATAGGTAATCTTATATTTCAATATCTCTATTGTGCATGTCCATTATATCTCATTAACGGAATACAAAAAAGGAATTGAAACTTTTACTCACTATTGTTTACTTTACCAATATAGCTTCTACAAAGAAATACCATCCACTGATAATTTCTTTCGTGAGTACAAACGGTCTTTATTAGCAACGAGTATCGAACAAACAATCCTTCCGTTTCTTAATAGATCTATAAATGAGGATGCCAGGAGATACACACTGAGATTGATTTGCTACTAATAAAAGTAAAGTTCAGTTGGTTCTTAGTGCAACTTTAGTTGACTTCGGTTAATGACGGAGTACCCACCCAAGCCATGGGTGATCAATATGCTCATGCTCAGCACCATTCTTACTGTTGGTCTAAATCGGTCGAAAGCGTCTCCAAGCTTTGTTATAAATTGCCTTGTTTTTAAAATGAAAACCTTCCATCATACTTTTGGCAGTGCCCAAAACAACAACCTTACTGTTATTTTGAAACTGGGCCAAATTGGCCCTCAGCTATGACTTCAAATTGAGCTTATTTTTTCAATGAATAACTTTAATCATAATCTGTGAGTGGTCACAACAGCATCTCTACTACTAGTTTAGCTAAATCGAAGCTAAATCGGCTCTCAAGCATAGTTTTCAATTATGCTTGTTGTTCCAATGAAAGACTACTATCAAACTTTGTGAGTGGCTCTGACAAGCATCCTTAGTGTTGGTTTCAATCGGTTAAAATCAGGTCTCGAGCGTTATTTAATATTACCTTGTAAGACGGCGCTGGAACTGTAGTGTTGAGCGTGGTTGCCTTTTCACCGCAGTTGGTCTGGTTTCAATTCCAGTCGGGGCCGTTTCAAAAAATCTTTACATACTTCGACAGGACGTAAAGCCGTTGGTCCCGGCCCATGTGTTGATGGGTTCAATATGTATGGTCCAGGTTGTCGTTCTGGTGTGCAAAGCAGCTTGTTCACCAGCTCAAAATCACGTAAAGCCTGATCAACTTGGTATTTGGTCACACAAAATGAGACATACAAAAAAGCGGTTAAGGTTCCATTCTGCTGTGAATTTATTGAACTTTAATCGAAAAGACAATGAAAAATTATTTATCAGCATTTTGGATGAATTCTCGGTCGTTTGCATAATAACTGGCCATCATTTTTGCCATCAGTAGAGCAGTCAACTTGATCTGCCATCTTTTACCATCAGTTCTGCAAATCAGAGGGTTTTATTGTTTTGCGACATTTCTTCGGTATGTATTTTTTAATATTTGCCCAATTTTTTCCGATGGGAGAAAATTTGGATAATTTGGTGGGTTGAGAGTTTTTTTCAATATCGTCAATATTCTGCTGATACCATTTCATGACATCCCGACTGTAATGGCAGCCGGCTAGAGTCAGGTCAGAACATCACCGAATCGTCGTGCGATTGAACGAATGGCAGGTCACTTCTGAAGGCACACCTCCTCATATACGTGTCCATTCATAGCCGCTTTAGTGATGAAAACCTTTTGTTTTCTTTCCATAACTGTACCACATATTTTGCCATATCATCAACTGGCGAGCATACTTGTCAGCATAGACAAATTTGAATCTACCTACAGCGTTTGACATGGCAAAATTGATGTCGTCCCGAACCCATTTTAAAATATGTTTATCGTCCATCAAAAGGCATCCGGTTGTATTTCGTTAGAACAGCATTCTTCGCGTGGCGTTTTGGCTAACCAGGTTCTATTTCAGGAGTCCTGTTGGGGTGCCTGCCAGGCATGGTACAACTGGGAACCTTCACGTCGACAGCTTTGTTGAACTGTGCTGTACGGCGCAGAGGAACATTTTCAACAATTCACGCAAGAGATACTATAGGATTGTTCGGGATTGCCTTCGTAGTTTATGGTCGTATGTTTCACTATGTTTTCCGGTTACGTTTCGGCACCGTGTTTACAGTCGATTTTGGGAATTTAACATACTTTGCATACAGTTCTCCTGAGCACGTCGGATTTTTAATGTGAGTGTCAAAAATTTATCCCCATCTCTTGTGTCCATCTTTGATAACT
>JASCZW010011054.1:0-33554 GCA_034211315.2 Aedes japonicus | reverse complement strand
ACATGAGATACGGTTGAATGTATGCGGTTCCGAGCTGTTTTCCGATCCATCGATGAGAAGCGATTTGGGTTTTCGAAGTGAGTGCCCAAAACTTGTTGGCGCATTATTTTCTTCATTTCGAAACCATCACTGAAATCACTCGACCGGTTTCCACGAAACTCATTACACAATTGACTACACACGTGAAATACATTCAGTTAAAATTTCAATATTTTTACCCACACGCTAAAAAGTTACGAACAGTTGCGTCCTGTCCCGATTTAACATCGGACCACAGTCTTTAACTACAAAACTCTTCGCCAATTTCGCTTTGCATGGTTACACCCTTTTCACGTGTTCGTGATATCCAGAGCCTTAATTTTCGTCGCATTACCAGTGTGACGTGCGAGAAAATGGCAGCCTAATTAATCATCAATTAAAAGAGATTTGAGCAATAAAAAATGAAAAAGTGCCACTAAATTATTAAGGCCTGTGCCAACAAATAATGTGATCAGCATTAAAAAATTAGGAATGAGCAATAAAAGATGAGAAAAGATCTTCGGATAATCTAATTGTGACCGGTAAATCTGTCAAATAAAGCAACAGCTATTAGTATATGTGCAATTAAATATGGCAGTATTTCCGCCAAATTATGTAATTTGAGCACTAAACTATTCGCATATGTCTTTCAATTTTATTGGATTTTCCCATAAAAACAGTAAAATGAGCAATGGATATTTATATGGTTATTTATTTATCCATTGCTCATTTTACTGTTTTTATGGAAAATCAATAAAATTGAACATATGCGAATAGTTTAGTGCTCAAATACGTAATTTGGCGAATACTGCCGTATTAATTGCATATACTAATAGCTGTTGCTGATGACAGATTTACCGGTCTACATTATCCGAGATCTTTTCTCATCTTTGTACTCATTCTAATTTTTAATGCTGATCACACATTATTTGTTGGTACGAACTATAATTAGTGGCCTTTTCATTTTTGGTGCTTTTCTGAATTACTAAGTGCAGGTAAATATTTTAGTCTTTTGAAAATGAAGCATTTAGACCGTGCAAAACAAGTATGCCAAATCAAGGGTGACGAGTCAAACGCACGGCGTATTGCTATATGATGAACCACATTGAAACCATCACACGCTACACGCCGTGCAACGCAATGTACGTGGATAGGAAGCTTATTTTCGGTACATTCCATTATATACCTTCATTATTTTCTTGAGGGCAGTCAAGGCGGGTCAAGGAAAATTCCCGTGGAAATCTGCTTTCAAATTACATTTTGTGTCGGAAGAACACAAATCCTATAACACACCATTTCTGAATGCCACAGGATGTTCTAAAGGCAAATACGTTTGTTTTCGTTTCGTTATCGGATTGAAAAATCTTATACCGAATAAACATAGTACAGACGACCAAAACGTGTCGTTGCGACTCGATGGTCATTTGAGTCAGTTTTTTATTCATGGTGGATGAGTGTTTTGTTAAACCACATGATTATTCAAACTTTCCATAAACAGGCATAAAAATAGGGTAAAAATATGAGATACATTCATAGAAGGGCGCGAGAAAATTCTCTAACGGTAGAATTTCGTGTATTTGCTTAATAGATTCAACCCATAAGAACTTGTTGTCCACAACAGCAACAATAACAACAAAAAACATCGTCAAAGACTCCGAAGAGACCCTGTGCTCCAGCAGAAAAACAAGCAGATAAAACCCTGTACTGCACGCAACTAACCGCGCTTGATGATCGGATGAACTTGGTTGAGTCTTGTGTTTGCCGCCTGTAACGTCTACGCTGCCTTCATGATCGATAAGGGCCTCTAAAAATCTCTCTCGTCCCCAAGCATGGCAAGCTAGAGGTGGTGGGTTCGATTCAAAGTGCCCCATGCCATTAGGCTCGTTCCACAACAAACAAAGGGACTGCAGATTCGAAGACCTCGGCCAGATACTCTCTGCAAAAACCAAACGGCCTAGAAGAATGATAAAACATGTGAGCTGGCGTTTCCCATCCCAGCTATGAGACCTAGATGTTCAGGGCAAATTCTCAAAACCGCATCCTACTGCATCGCCATCTAGAGAAAACCGTGCGAAAATCATCAACTAGCGTTACAAAATGGCCAACACAGTTTTCGGCATGTTAATCTGGGAGTTGGTCGGTTTTTGTGGCATATTTTTCCTCTCTTTGGTGCTCTGGGGATTAGCTTCTTTCAACTTTGCTAGATTAGTTAGGCTTTCCGTACGGGGAACGGAACGTGAAGCCGAAAAATTATGAATTAAATATGATAAAACCAAATACACACTGATCGTCCATCGGTTGGCAGAACCGTGTCCTAAAAATTTCGGGTAAACCGTTGTTGTTCCGGAAAGAGCAACAGCCTTCGAACAGAAAACTGTAATACGAGGCTGGTGGAAAGTGTTTTGTAAACTTTCTGGGCTACGGTACGTGCTTACCGGTTAGGGTGATAGGGTTATTTTTTTTTAGATAGGTGATCGCATGTTGTTTTTGTTTTTGCATTGAACAACGCATTTCCACCAATAATTGAAGTTTATAGGTGTTTTAAACTGGTAAAATTAGAAACTTGAATAGAAATTATGTGTTTCAAATGGATATTTTATGCCAACTTACTTTTCAATCGATCCTCATCGAAAGTCATTTTCACATCTATTGCAACTTCAAATTTGATTGCCATTTGAGAATCACCCTAATCCAGGCAATGAAAATGGTACACGTTTACATTTAGCACCCAGGCGTGAATTCTACAAACAAATGAAACGGGATCGGCCAAGCCAAAACTGATCGTGTGGGTGGTAGAAGAGTTGCGAAAGCGAGAATTACATTTTTAATGTTTCATATTTCAAACAGTCAATGGGTGGAGCGATTTGGGTGGCTTTAGATTTTCCCCCGTTTCTCTCGTGGATTATGCATGCAACTGCAGGACCAAGAACGCTGCCGATGTGGAATAATAGGGATAAATAACGAATTGGGTTAGAGCTATTAAAATTCAAATGCGCCATACAGTGCACTTATTTTAGATTGCTGGAGCCAAGAATCCGCTCAAAAGCCGAGTGAGCAAACATTTCCATATTATTTCTTGATGCGTCATGAATAATAATTCTAAAAAAACAACACAATGAAGTCTTGTAAGCAGTTTTTCAAATGTTTGTTACATCTATACCTTGCTTTGAAAAATCTAACGTTTACTGCGTATAACTGTTAATTAGTGATACCATACTGACATTTGCGTTGATAAGCAGGTACTTGACCTGAAATAACTATGGGTCTTGACTTATTTTAAGCCAATCGCTGCTCTTCTTCTATCGTCTTCATACATGTTGGTGTTGCGGCTGGGGTGGGCGCCAGTCATTGGTTTATCCAAAAATAAGAACAACAGCCCTGTTGAAAGTTGTGACTTATTGTTCGTTAATCATGTAACTTCTCAAAGTGGATTTAGTGGTTTTGAACTGCTTTGTTTTCTTCTTGGACCGCCATAAATTCGTGTGTTTTTTACCAGTGTTAAATCATTTTTTTTGTGTCACATTCAGTGTCGTTTTACTTTAAGTTACATCGTTCGTCTATGCGGTATGAAAGTTTTTGCGTAGCTAGTATTAATATTGTGAAATATTGGTTTTCAAAAATATCAATTTGCGAAACGATTGTGTTTACACTGGCCGCGCGATTCACTGTGTATGCTCTAGTTACACTTTTCTGCCTACCGTAGTTTTGTTTGTTGTCGAAGTTTGTGTGCTGTTGCCAAATCCATCCACGGTGATCAAATCTCATGCTCGGCGCGCCATCTGCATATGAGAGAGCTGAACTAGAATAAAGATGATTAAGGTAAATTGCTGCTCCATGGGAAATTAGCTCATAAAACATACGGTGTATTGTCTCGGTAATGCCCCTTTTCTATAGTAAGAATTTTCCTTCAACGTACATTCGTTCACTTTTAGTAAAATTATGATTTCAAAAGTAGTGAAGTTTCAAAAACAACACCACTCCATGTACTCTTTTATTTCAAGATGTACGGAATTTCTCTATAATAAAATACTTGAATTTTAGGATTGGAATGAATTTAAGGTGCGCATTTCATTTGCATGATGAACTTTTACTGATCTCAAATTGAAAACTTAATGAAGAATTCTTGTGCGCCGTTCAGTTTAAGATTGCATATATGCATTTTTTTTACTTACGAACTTTTATTGATTTTTTTCTGAATCGTGAATTAACGATTTTTTGTGTATTTTTACGAGCACGTATTTTCAATTCAGTCAACAATTGCAGTGATGACTCAAGCCAGACTCAACAGCATCCTTAGTTTTGGTTCAAACCGGATTCCAAACTAGATGTTTAATGTTTTCTTGTATTCCGTTGAAATAAACATCCCATACATGGTCGTTTCGGGTCCTCCCTTAGCTCAGTCGGTAAAAGCGCTTGGCTGAGGGTGGCTGAGATCGATTCCCGGTTTGGTCTAGGAATTTTTCTTTTAGGAAAATTTCTCGACTCCCTGGGCATAGAGTATGATTGTACTTGCCACACAATCATACTAATGCAAAAATGGAATCTGGGATCGAAAGCTCTCAATTAATAACTGTGGAAGTGCATTTAGAACACTAAGTTGAGAGCAAACAAAAGGCAAAAATTGTGAAAGCAATAGGCTTGAAATGCTAAATAAGAATAAGAAGATACACGGTCGTTCGCAAAAACCCAATAATGAGTGAAAAAACACCCATTTTTGCTGTAAGTGTCTCTCCCCATTTATGGGTAAAACTAGTTTATGTCACAAAATGGGCATTTATTCACGCATTGCAAAGACACCAAAATTTCCTATTTTTGCATATAGATGATGTAGCAATTTTGTTGATTGTAATATTATGATATTCATGGTAATCAATCAATAAAATCAATTAAATAGTATACTTTTAATTGTTTTTATTCGTGCCTTTTCAGCCTTTTCGACTCCATAACTTTAAGTCGACTTTTTATTACAAGCTCTTCCATCCACAAAACGATTGTTGGCGTTTAGTTAAAGCGCAGGCAGATGATCGACTTCATCACGGTAACCTGTGTAAAAATATAGTTATCCTCAGGATATTAATTAGCAAAAACCTAACAGATGGTGCCACAAATTTATTTTTATTAGTAAGGGATAAATGGGTTGCCAATCAAATTAGGTCAGATTTGATGCAGCCATATGTTAACTAGGCGACGTATCTGTGTAAGATGATTTCAATTAGAAATTTTACACAACAGATTTGAATTAATCGATTCCAGCTAGAATATCTGTCTGTGGTTAAAGTTAAAGTTTTACAATCGATCATTTTGAAGCATTATATTACGTTTATTAAAAAAATATCCTTTTTTTTACTTGCGTAGTTCCGAGAATGATAGTTTCATATATTATTTTAATTTTTATAAAATTAAAAAAAAAACTGAAACAAGCTGCCATTTTTATCAACGATGTACCGGGTATGCTTGGATTTCGAACTGATTTTTCAACCATTAATGTGTAAAGATAGAACCGTTTGTTTATTTTATGAGTTTTTCTCTAATTGATTAGGAAATTTCCTTATTTAATGACGGATAGGCACGCTATTTGAAGACGGGTGTTGTTGGTTTAATCGGATCTCCAAACTCAATGTTTTAATGTACTCTCTTATTCGATGCGCAACTCCTCAATTTACAACCGCTGATGAGTCGTCGGTGATGCTGCAAAGATTGTTCATTTACTGTGACGTGCTAAAGTGCAACATCGGACTGTAGCAGCCTTCTCTCGAAAATTTGAGGTTTTATGTACCTACTCGTCAGCTCCGAAGTCGGCAACTGCTGCTGGATCCCCAGCCATCAGATGCGATTACGGCCTGGAACAATCCACTGGATTTTATGTTGTAGACGTTTCAATGAAGTGTGTGACTTGTTTCGATTTTTAATGTTAGCAAAATAGTTTTTAAACATAGAATTAAGAGTGTCGATTAACCAGTCTGTGCGACTTTTGTGTCGAAAATGTTGTCAAATAAATAAATAAATAAATATTGTATTGGAATAAACAACCCACACTTGTGAGTGGCTCCAACAGCATCCATACTGTGGGTTTAAATCGGTTCTAAAGGTCGGTATTTTAATATATTCTTGTATTCTGCTGAAATAAACCACTCATACTTGTGAGTAACCCCAACAGCATCCTTACTGTTTGTTTAGGTCGGTGCAAAAGTTTGAATAACTTTAATGTGTAACAAACCGGGAACATAGTTAAATATCTGATTTGCTACTGACGTCATCTGAATTCAGCACCCCAAAATGGATCCCGCTACGAATCCATCAAATTTATCCAACATTCCAGTGATTTCTCGTGGAAGTGCGGGATTTTTCGGCTCCCTTCATATTTTCTCATTTGACCTGCATTTGGGCGAGCCCGGCGTCTGTATTGCCTTTGTTTGATATCACCATTTTTACACATTGAGGATGTTTGTTAGTCCCAAACATCATCTATTCATTTTCTGTGTAATACCAACTGATTTGACCACCATGCTCCATGTTCATGCTCATGCGTCAGCTCCAGATTCCGAGGGTTATCGCCAGCCATCAAAAAGTAGATTGGAGCGAGTCCAGCGCGTTTAATCAACTTTACGGCACGGAAGATTATAGCGAGTGGAATAACTCACACTGATTACCGCATTCAGGAGCTACGAGTCGAGCGATGTAAGAAAATCTGGAACATCCTCAAGCGAAAAAATCCAGTAGTCCTGTTCACCGATAAAAGTATGTTAACCGTCAATTCCGTATAAAATTCGAGAACCGATCGCTGTATTAGATCCCTCCCGGTAATAGACGTGGACGACAAGTATAAAAACGTGTATCTGACCAAGCATCCTGCTAGCGTTATGGCGTTCGGATTGGCAGTTACGAATCCAGAATACGAACGGAATTCTTCATCGGGATTTAAGTAAGTTTGTTCTACCGTGGCTCCGGAACAAAGAGCAGTACAGCCTCCAAAGCCAAATGTTATATATCATCACGATGGGCTCCGTCCCATACTTCGAATCGCACAGGAAAGTGGATACGTGTCCGCCATTCAGCCCCGATCTTATTCCGCTCGCTTACTCAGTACAGCTCGTCATAAAAGCCAAGGCCTGTTCTAAACACCACTCAAGTACACCACGTCTCAGACAAACATTTCCCGTACCTGTAGAGAAATGGATCCAGGATAAATTAATAGGACTTGCCGTACGTTCCGAAAGCGTGTGGAGGCCGTAATTGCAGAAAATGGAAGGTCGTTCGATTCATATAGTTTATGACTCACAAAGACATCCCGCTGTTCATTAGATTATGATTTTTTTCATTTTCATTTTCATTAAATAAAAAAACTCAAAACCGAAATGTTCAAGGTTTTTTTTTTAATTTTGACATTGCAAAATGGAGCAAGGTTTTTCACGCATACGGTAAACCTCCAAATTGATCACTTTCTCAGTGACCAAAACCGAATTTTGAGCCGCAACTGAAAATTCCCTGTGAGATTATATTTTGCCGTGGGATTTATCGGATTTATAGGCAAATTTGAATCTGTCAGGGGCACCTTCTCGAGGTTTTGCCTCGTAAAATTTTGTTCCTGGAACTAAATTTTGAACTTTTGAGCATGCACCATACGGGGTTTCTAGGAAATTTCATAACTTTGGCCAGCCTGGATGCAAGATTTCAAAAAGAGGGCGTTTTATGAACATACACTGTTTTTGTAATTGTTATTGTTAACATATAAGGAATGTATCGAAAATACACTATCCACGTGTACTTGTATGCCTGTATTTGTGATGGTTTTAATGTATTCATTATAGAGTGCTGTGCGTATGACTGCCATCTTCCATTTGTTTACTAGTTTGCACGGTTTAAATTCTTTGTTTTCAAAATGCCATGTATTGAAAAATACGTGAAAATGAAGGTTTTGAACACATGGCTACGTGAAAAGGGTTAAACTTTGCGAGAATTGAATAAACGCTCTGGAATTTGACACGCGAGCGTAAAATTCACCATAAACAAATTCTGAGAACACTGTTCTTTGGAAGAACTGCCAGATAGAGGCTGAAAACTCTGATCTTTCAACCCAAAACTACATCAGAAAGTGGTAGCTCTAATTCAGAAGAATAAATCAATGTCGATAAGTGATTTAAACTATACAGCGGGAACCAGCGTTAGAATTCTTGAATGTATCAAGAAACGGAACATCATGAAGACCTACAAGAAGCGGAAAATCGCCAAACAAAGTGCAGAGCAGAAGCAACACGCAACGACAAGGGCCTGGACATTGTATTCGCGAGTTTTGCAGCGACCGCATGCATGTATTTCGATGGACAACACCTTAAAAACTCTGAAAGGATGTAAGCGATACAGACAGGTCGATTCAAGTGGAGAAGTTTGGTCGAAAAGTGCTGGTATGGCAAGCAATATGTTCCTGCGGTATAAAGTCTACCACTACCAGAACAATTAATGCGGAAATCTATCGATCTGAGTGTCTGAAGAAGAGGTTTCTGCCTCTATATCAGAAGAATAGTACCTTTTCACTAATTTGGCCGAATTGGCACATAACGCCAAAACAACTCTCAATTGGTTAACGGAAAAAGTATAGATTTCGTTGCAAAAGACACCAATCCGCCAAACTCCCCTCAGGTTCGGCCCATCGAATGCCCTTGCGTGATTTTGAAGAGGGTCTCAAATAAGACTGATAATGCAGCTGAGAATATGCAGGATTTTCACAAAAAAATGGCATTCGCAATTCACAAATTCGTGAAATAAATTTCATATAAATTTCATATAAATTTCATAGAAATTTCATATAAATTTCATATAAATTTCATATAAATTTCATATAAATTTCATATAAATTTCATATAAATTTCTTCCGGTTTTCACAATGTTCAAGTTCAATCCCGTACAATGAATAATCATCCCTTTGTTTGAATAAAACTTTTTTTTATGATTCGAAATAAAAATATGTAAATTGCTTATATTTGGTACAGTCCTAAGAAGTCGAAAACTTCCGAAAACATCCTCTAGGAGCGCAATTAGAAGCAGCTTTTTCGATCATTTATTGCTTGAGATGTGATACTAGAAGTAATATAGCATGAGCGATGACCAGCAAGCGAGAGATTTATCAACTCTGCCCATAGCCTCCAAATAGGTGCATAGAAACCTGGGAGAGATGATCAACGACCAGCTTAAGTTCAACAATCATTTCTCACGATGGGTACCAGTGCGGCTTCAAAACTGAATTCCTCATTCAAGCCTGGACCTGACGGAGTTCCTTCCGCCTTTTATTTCATTTCAGCAATACATTGACAGCCTACTGACTCTTCTCTAGCACTTGTATCGAATGTCTCTCGTAAGTGGGATGTTTCCTTCCTGCTGGAAAGTAGAGCATATGTTTCCAGTACATAAGGAGGGAAGAAAATGGAATATCGATAACTTCCGCGGCATTAGATTGTTATTCGCCTTCTCTAAATTGTTCGAATTGGTAGTTATGCAGATAACATCCACAAGTCTTTTCAATAAACTATCAGCCGCCTTCTATAAGCTAAACCATCCAATAGCGATAGCCTAATTGGACAAGTTAGGAATTAGCTGCAGTCTCTAACAATGGTTCTCAAATTACCTCTTCACCGTTTGCTAACAATTACAATCGGTGGCGACAAGTCTTCATAATTCCTTGCCACATCTGGTATCCCACAAGGAAGCCACCATGGTCCACTGGTGTATGTCCTCGAAGGTCCACGACTGTCGTATGCTGACGACCTGAAAATCTACTTCCGGTTTCGTACTACCACTGAGTGTTAATTTCACCAAAGCCAACTCAAGGCTTTTGCCGACTGGTGCCATCTCTAGCAGAATACTGTTGCAAATCGGTTGAAATAACTTAACTTTGTTTCACAATCAAGTTGCTACAACTAAAAATGTCGTTTGTGTGTTGCTTGGGATTTGAACCGCATGGTTTTTCAGTCCAAGTGAGTGTTCAGTAATAACATTTTCACACAAGGAAGAACCGATCGCTTTCAGCTACAACCTACAAGGGGTTGAGGTACAGCGTGTGAGTCATATTGAAGACCTAGGGGTTATTTTAGATTTTTAACTCTCCTACAAACAGCAGATCGCTTACGTGATCTACAAGGCATCCCGGACGCTAAGCTTCACCTTCAGGATGGCAAAAAACTTTACGGATATCTTTCGTTTGAAATCGCTTTACTGCTACCTCGTCCGGTCTGTGAAAGAATACTGCTGCTCTGAATCTCAATTACCATAACTGCTTGCAAAGAGTAGAGTCCGTTCAATGAGCATTCATTGGATTAACTCTGCGAACATTACCCGGGAGTGGTTATTATTGTCTTCCAAGCTATGAGAATCGGTGCCAGCTACTCCATGTTGAGCCCTTGTGGATTCGTAAAGATACGAAAAGAGTCCTGTTTGTAGCTGACATTCTACAGGGAAAAATCGATTGTCCAACTGTTCTACATCAAATCGACATCAACGTTCGACCCCGTGCACTTTGTAACCATGTGATGCTGAGGCTGCCTCACCACTGTAAAAATTACAGCATGAGTGGACCTGTGAGTGAATTCCAATTTTGGTGAACATTTCATCGTGTAGAGTTCCGTATTGACCACCATACTTTTACTCGTCTGAACGTTAAGGTAAGATATACCAGCGGCCAGCTACACCAATAAGGAGTGTATCGAAAAGTAGTTATAAACATTCGATGCGTTATTACGCATAAACTACTGTATATATTTTTAGCGTGTAAGCGCCATTTGCTTTGTTTACATGTCAAAAATGATTATTCGGTTCATTCATTTCCGTTGATAAAAAGAAAATTCTGCACACTTGGTGCACCGAAAAGGGTGTTACTTACAACCAGATTGCGAAAAGAGTAAATGTTCACCCGGCAAGTGTAAAACGCATCATCGAAAAGTTTGGTAAGGAGTGCTCCTCAGGATGTTACCAAGAAGTGCCGGAAACCCGGCTCCAGCAACCCTGATTTGGACCAAAAGTTGTGGATTATATTCAACGGAACAAATCTGCCTCTACTCGCGATCTAGCCAAGAAGTTCAGGACCAGCATCGGAATGATTCAACGAATCAAGCAGGAATGACTTGAAGACGTACAAAAAGCAGAAAGTGCCCAAACAAACTCCGGAACAAAAGTCTCAGTGCCAAAACCAGGGCTCGAAAGCTGTACAGCTGCATTTTGGACAATGTCGACCAGTGCATTTTGATGGATGACGAAACATACGTTAAAGAAGATTCAAGAACGCTACCGGGGCCGCAGTTTTATACTAAATCTGTTGGGGAACGTGTGCCAACCGCAGATATCGACTGTTGCGTATGGAGAAATTCGGTCAGAAGGTGCTCATTTGGTGCAAACTGTGTACGCATGTGGTTTGCGTTCTTCAATTTTCTATACAAAAGGAACTATAAATGCTGAGATTTATCAAAAGGAATGTTTGAAGAACAGGTTGCTACCATTGTATAGAAAGCACCAGTCCCCTCCTCTCTTCTGGCCAGATTTGGCATCGGCACATTACGCCAAATCCACTCTACAGTGGCTGACGGAGAATAACATCAAGTTCGTAGAAAAAGACATCAACCCACCAAACTGTCCCCAGTTGCGACCGATCGAACGCTATTGGGCAATAGTCAAGCGTATATTTAAGAAGGATGGTACAGTGTCCCAAAACATGACCGATTTTAAGAAAAATTGGGCAGCGGCATCCAGGAAGTGCACAAAGGTCACTGTGCAGAATTTGATGACAGGTGTCAAATCAAAGGTACGGGCATTCTACAGAAATGAACATGATGACTAGTTTTTCCGTTTGGATCTTTTGTAAACATGTTGACAAAGGTGACGGCCGGCTCAGAATATTTACGGCGTAGATTTCGTCACTTCCCTCGGATTTTCTGCAGCTTCTTCTCTGTGTACTTCTGTCGGGATGCTCGCTTGTAACGTTTTACGCCTTCCGCCTTCGGGATTCTAACCACCGTGCTTTGCGACGTGTCGAACTTCTTAGCCTGCTTCCTGGTGCTGGTGCCAGTCTGTTCATGGTAGCAGCTTTAAATTTTGTCCGCTTGGCGGCCCTTATTCCGCTCCGTCGGTCTGGTTTTTGTTGTTGGCCATTGGCCCTCCAGCGTAGAACCGAGCGATCATGTTATAAATCGTGGATTACTTGTGAACCTCCGTCTAAAAGTCCATCCGATTTCAGATGTTGTCCAAGCATCCGAAAGACTCGTCTCCTGAAAACACTATTTTGCGATCATTATCGCATACGAAAATACACTGAGTACCAACAACGCCAACAGAGCGGACTACAAACACAACTATTTGTCTATTTTTAACGTGTTTGGCGGAAAACTTGACATGAATTCACCATAGGTGTAGCTAGAGGGGGCAGAGGGGGCCTTTGCCCCCCCTCCTAACTTTTGAATCAATTTTTATTATTCGGTGTTAATGTTTGATAGGACATTCATGAGATTTTTTTTTAAATAGTAGAGACTACAATTTTTCCAATATATGATATTCTACGGGCGAGACGAAACGACGCATATCCCAGTTTCAGAGACAAGACAGAAGTTGTTTTATCCTATTCGAAGATTTCATCCATTGCCATGAGCAAAAGTAAGATAATAAACATGATTGACCACCCGAGACTGCAACTCCGTTGCTGCTATATGAGCTGTTATTACACAGAGAATCACCAGATAATGTATAGGACTAGCATACATTCTCAATGTGAAAAAACTGGTGATCTCAAACTAATGCAATAATCAGCGCCTGCCTCGCCCGAATGCAGGTCAAATAAGGGAAGGAAATTTCATAATAAGGGCAACACCAACGCGATACTACGTTAAACTTGCGATTATATCCTAGATATAACCCACATCTATTTTTTTTAATATTGATACCTATTTTTGATTTGAACCTATTTATACAAATAGAGCTATTGGAGCCAATCACAAAATGGGATAGTGGTTTACATGCTCCAGAATATGGTGGTACGGCGAGCATGGCAAATCAATATTATGTATCACAATTAATTATGATCCCCACCACCGGACCACCAGCCCGGCGAACCCCCATATCTCACCAGGAAGCATTTGTTTTTTTTTCTGTACTCACTCGATTACTCACATCACCGAATTATAAATAACCGAAACAATACGAAACGCGCCGTGGCCTGTAGCAAAATAGTGCGTAAAAAGCATCGACACAACCATTCACAGCTGATTCTCGAATCTCACCTTTTTCGTTAAATTTAGATTTTTACAGCTATACCAATCTTATAGAAGCTTCTTGAGAACTATGCGAATCTATTTAAAATTGCGATTGAGGGATTTGGTAAAAATAAGACTGTGTAGATGCATTTCGTGCCTTCTGGGAACTTTATGCTTCTATTGATGTCCAGGCTCATCGGTTTAGCACCAACCGGGGGAGACTTGGTCCTATACCCAATGATATCATTACCTTCAATCCGCTCAATCAATCGCTATGTTTTGTGGTACATTGGATGGATCAATATTATTTGAGAAAACTCAAAACAGACGTTATCCAAATATTGCATATTGACAGGCAATCTGTGAAGACCTACCTAGTACCTTATAGTAAGATGCTTAGAGGTGGACCGGAACATTCGATGAGGTACCTAAAAGATTTTTTTTCTGTTTCTATGGGAGAACAACGGTGTTTTAGCGGTGTTGCTTTGTCAATATATACACTGAAAATTTATTTTTGTAAATTAGCTTTCACTCGTTTCGTAAAAATGGATTTTGTACATAGAAAAAATGTCTCGTAAATTGTATGAAACATTCTTAATGCTTATCATCTAGTGAAATGCTATCATTTCACCTCTTTGTTCACTGCATGAAATGAATTTCATGAAGATCAACCTATTGCTGCTTCTCTTCAATCGTACTCGTACATGCTGGTATTGCTTCTTGGGTGCGCTGGAATAATTGATTTTTTTTTAAATGCTGAGTCGATATAGAAGATCTGTCAGTCAATCATGCAACCACCAGAGAGACGTTTTTTTATTTATACGAAAGTATTCGTTGCAGTTTATATTGTTTTCGTAAAATGTACGAATCTTCTTTCTGTGCTTCGTGCTTAAGACAGTTACGCGTGTGGCATCGAGTGCGAAGGCAGATTCTTGAAAAGTACAAATCTATTAACAACGAATACAACGAATAGATTTGTTAGTCCTACCGTTGATTTTGCAATAAAATCAAAATTTAATTTTCAGTGTGTGTGAGAGGGTCGTGGAAGAATAGTACATTTTCAGTACAAACTGTGAACAAACTCGGTGGTTATCCTATACAAAAACCCAACGCAAGTAAATATTTCGACACATGACAGTACCCGCTAAATTTGACCATGGTTTCTATTTAAAGTGATTCGATTTTAAAACATGTGGAAAACCATAGGTTTTTAAAAGATTTTTTGTTTTTTCTTATTGAATCTTGTTGCCAAAATTTGCGGGTTATTGCAAAGTACTTTGGGTAAGCGTAGAGAATATAATCCACCCGTCGTTCAGGCGGATTGTCACAAAGTGAGGGCTCAATTCCTGCTCTAGCCTGTGGAACTTGAAAATGTCCCTACTCTACTGGTCATTCGAGCGTTGTGTTGTCCGTTGTATAATGTTATGTGTTCAGTGTGTGCAACCGCTGGTTGGAGACGGTGTAATGCTCTCTCTCTCTAAAAAATATCTTGCCCCACCCTATTTGAAATCCTGGCTACGCTTATGGAATTCACTAAAAATTTATTTTCTTTAAGTAGCTTTCATGCGTTTCGTAAACATGGATTTTGTAAATAGAACAAATGTCTCGTACATTGTATGAAACATTCATAATGCTTTTTATCTGGTGAAATGCTATCATTACACCTTTTTGTAAAATGCACGAAATGAACTTCGTGATGACCAGCCAATCGCTGTTTCTTTCTTATACCGTATTCATGCATGATGGTGTTTCTGCTGGTATGGGCGCGAATAATTTATCTAACCCAAAATAAATATTAAAGCGCTGTCGAGAGCTATAACTTCATGCTCATTAATCGAACATGTTTCTACGAGTCAGCGTGACCTAATGAGATCAACCACGGATTCAGGATCACCTTTTCAAAAAATTCAGGTTCAGATCCTATGTCAGAAACATTAAAAAGACGCTGGACACTCCACGTGGTTGCTTTTTTTTCAATAACATTTCGAGTCGATAAAGAAGATCTGTCAGTCATGCAACCACTAGAGAGACGTTTCTTTTTCATTAGCTCTTTGTATTGTTTTCGTACAATGTACGAATGTTCTTTCTGTGTCAACAAAAGCTTCGTGCTCTTGACAGTTACGCGTGTGCTATTAATTACGAATGTTTTACCTTCGGTCTTGTAATATAAACTAAAATTAACTTTCAGTGTTTAGTTCCACTACTTATGAATCACACGTTGGTGTGTCTCCGTTTTTGATCATTTTGAGCTTGATTTGACACTGGAATGAATATTGTGTGAGTGAAGCCGAGCATGTATGAGATCTATGAGCTCTGACTGTAGCCTTCAAACGGGTTGTCAAAATCCTGGGAGAGACGATCGACCTGGCTGAACAGTCATGTTGACTATTCTTGTGAACAGGTGGCGTTGACCATTGATGTAGTAGCTAGATATGAGCTAAACCAGCCGAGGCTGAAAATCACAATAATAAAGATATCTATCAGGCAGCTAGAACTAAAAAAACAGGACCAGGAAGGACCAAGCGTCTTCTCGATAATGTATCTTTGTTGATACTGAGGTACAATGGTCCAGCCTGGATTGTACCACTGTTAACGATGTGAAATTACACCAAGCTCTACAGAACGTTCCGAATCAATGTGAATCGTGAGCGTGTACAGAACCATATCGCCAGGACTATGCGCGTTTTCACACGAATCATTCCCACCGACATCACGCTAGAAGAGAACAGTAAATATTCTAAGACAAAAAAAATAAGGGGAGTATCAACACTGGTGAAAGTGGAGTCTTTGGTCAACAGACGTGAAAACGGCGAAGAAAGGTAACCGGACTTATCGAGTTTAGTTTTGTCGTTCTGGGTGAACAGGAAGCACGCAGAGTGTAAGCTCTTACCTGACACAGTTTCTGTCTAAAGACATGGTTGCTTCAGCAAGTCCCAACATAGATTTGGAGATTCATTGTCACCGGTCTGCCCGGAATGTCCAAACGCGGAGGAGATACCGGAGCACACTAACTTTACTTGTGCGGGTCCAATATTTCTTCAGGACCACAGTTGTTCGCCAATAAACTTGGTTTAGAGCTGATTGTCTCCAGTTTCTCGATCGTCCTACACTTCCTAGGTGTTGTTCTGTCCAACGAGCTCACTGCACTCTCCTATGTCTTATACTGGCCGAGTTCGAGGAAAACACAGTTTTGTTGTCTGGCATTCATACAACGTTTGCCGCCTAAAGACTGGACTTGGAAAAAATGAGACACTCAAAAATAATCACCAAAAATTCATTTGTAATCGGTTACTTCTCAAATTTTCAGGGATTAAATAACTATATATTAACTATATTTTGGCATAATTTAATTAATTAAATTTCCTCCCCCAAGCTGGATGCTCTTACATTTCTCTTAACACTGCTCATGAGATCTTGGGCGAGGCTTTATCCATCTTCCTTACACAATTTCTCCCAGTTTTTCTTCAAAGCTTCATTGGGTTTGAATGTTTTTCCGCTTTTCTTCAACTTCTTCTTCATTATCACCCAACACTTTTCGATCGGACGAAGTTCTGGTGTATTTGGCGGGTTCGCCTCCTTCGGGACCACATTAACGCCCTTCGCTTCGTACCAATCGATTACAGGCTTGGCGTAATGGCACGAAGCGAGAGCCGGCCAGAACAGCGTTGGACCACGGTGAGAGCGGAGGAAGGGCAGCAAGCGCTTCTGCAAGCATTGCTCTCGATAAACCTGCCCGTTTATGGTGCCGGTTGTAACAAACGGTTTGCTGTACCGTCCGCACTCACAGATCGCCTGCCACAACCGGTACTTCTCCGCGAATTTGTCCATCTTCCTCTTCCGGAACTTTTCCGGAACCTCCATGCGGGACGTACCGACAAAAAACTCGAGGCCGGGGATTTGTTTGGTAAGTATCTGCCTTGATATATGTCTCGTCGTCCATGACGAGACAGCCTGGCTTGACCAGCCACTCACGGTACAGCTTCCGCGCACGCAATTTGGCCACCGTGTTTTGCTTGTCAGTCCGGTTTGGCGCCACCCTGACCTTAAAAACACGTAGCCCAACCCGCTTCATGGTCTGCTAAACGAACCACTTAGACCTTTTTGTCCACGTTTTGGGTGGAAAGGTTTGGGTTATTCTTAAAGTACTGCATTATCTTCCGCGCTTTCTCTGGGTATTCCGTTTTCGGTTTTCGGCCGCTCGATGGTTTTCGTCTTCTGGAACATCTTCACAACGCGGGACACGGTGGAATGATGGATTCCAAGCCTTTTGCCGATTTGCTGGCGTAGCTCTTCTTGATTCGAATGCATCTTAAAAACTACTTGTAATAAAATGTCTGAGTCTATTCAAAACCGTGTCCTGAATGTTAAAGCCCGCATTTGTCATACCGTCATTCTAGCATAATATTTTCACGAACATCAAAATTGCACCGCCTTGCCGAAGTCCTATACGTGTTTCAAAAGAATTCAAATACGCACCTGATTTCTGAACACCATCGATTGTTGCCTCGATCAGTCTAGTCAGCTTCCCAGGAAAACTGTTTTCTTCCATTGCTCGTATGCGGCCTTGAAATCGAAGAATAGGTGGTATGACTCCGGATCATGTCGTCTTCGAGTGCCCTAGAAGATGACCGTTCTGGGGATGAAGAATCTCATCGAGGAAATGTGTCAAGAGTCGAGTACATGGTTAGCCACAAAAAGGGTTATCACACAAATAGTTTCAACTCTGCAACGAAAGTGGAGAACCGAGCCACGAGTTATCAACGGATAGTGCTGGGATGAGGAGAAGTGCATAAGCAAAGCCACTCCCCAGAAGGTTATACCTAACAGTGGTTTCGGGAAAAACAGGGTTTTGTAGTGGGTCCCGTTGCCACTCATGTAAGAATGTGCAAAAGTGGTGTAGAGGTAACGGAGTAGACTTCAGTGAGAAACGGATGAATTCTGCCGTGGCGAACGAGGTGGAACGACTCGTTCTCATATTGTCATCTCATGTGAGATGACTCTCTATTTGCGAGAGCGAATCGCCTAAACTCACTCACAACGCGGAACAACTCTAATCAAATTCATCTACTACATTGCCTTTTTTGTTCATGAATACATCATCTATACTGTTCGCCAAATTTTAAAACAATCTCACACTCCTCGGCGCAAGCCTACAAGATAGTATTAAAAAATCCTCAAATTTTAAATAGAAGTGTAGCAAACACTTTTTCGTTCACATGTTTGATGTTTGATTGCATGTTTACATGTTTGATTGCCAACTGTCAACTTTACATGATGCGTGCTCGCATTCACTGACATACTAGATCGATTTTTTCACCTTCTTTACTTACATCCACAGAAAAAAAAGACACATTTCATTTGGATTTTATTTTTTTAAGGTGCGATGTATCCAAATCTACTTAGAATCAAGATGATCAAAATATCTCACGATTGCCAAACAAACATCTTTAAAAAGTCATTTCTAATCTTTTGATTCGGAACTTATCAATTTGCATCGCTCTCCATTTTTGCGCAGTAAATCTTGAAAATCATCAGCAATTTTCTTTCAATCTACTAAACGTACTAAGCACAGACGCAAAACGAAGATTTTCCAGTATCTTAGATAGAGTAGCACCCCTTCATTATATCAACATGACATATTTTACTCGAGTTGGTACAAAAAAGAATAAAAACTGTAGACGAAATGTGTAAGTTCAAATACAACGTAGAAAGATACAGACACATCTATGATACAATAGGTCTTAACTCAACCGATTTGTACTTGAGAAAGTTATGTGAAGAAATCTGTCAATATAAATTTTCAAAGGCAGCAAGTGGCTGCTCTCAAGCATCACTTAATCGTAATGACTGAAGCCAACTTGAAAATTGATTCGGAAACTATGGCAACTACCGAATCGGTTTCTGCAAAGACCAAGCAGCAAAGTCCTTGAAAACTGTCCTATCAATTAATTAATTGAAAATATCCAGACATCACCTCATTCTTCTCGCTTAACCCACGTCAAACATCCTTCATCCCATTATTGGTCGGTTGTGCTGTGCCCCGTTCCGTCCGTGTCACGAATTGAAATCCATCCTTTCGAAACTTTTGCCCCAGCACCGGCATTTGATCGCACCAAAACTTCCCATCGCCGACGCAAGGAAGCGTTAAGTAAAGCCAAAAATTAAATTTAAAAACGTTTCAACCAACCTCCCGCTTCCCAACTACCCGCCTGGCACGTCCTCCCGCACCGTGTGTAGCTTCCTCATCTTCATCATCATCGAAATAAAACCAGTGCGACGACCATTTGGCCCTGTTGGCCGACCCCGCACCCTTCTTGCCATCAAAAATTGAACTTTTTTTTATTTTCACTGGATGCGAATATTTTGCTCTCCTGTCACGTTTCGGCTGATCTACTGCCAAAGGACCGGAGGAAATCTTTTGATCCCTCCCGAGGTAATGGTGGATTGTTTCGAGAAGAGTGATACCGACTGAAAAAGCGACAAAAAATAAAATGTGAAAGTTCCTCGTGGCATGCCAACTGCTGCTAAATGGATCGAAAAGGTTTCCAACTCCCGGATGCTCCGTGGGTCTCATGCTCACTGGTTGGTATCCGGTTGGAAGTGAGTTTGTTAAAATGGTTGTCCCTCCATCCATCTAATGGTCAGCATGGCAGGGAATATGATGGATGCTTTGATTGAACAGTAGTTAGCAATTTTAAAGTAGCATTTGAATAAGCAAAATCGACAGAAGATTTGATAGATTTTAGAATATCGTACATAGGTGAATGGAAATATCCGAAAATTTGATGGCAGCAACTTGCCATTGTTCCTCCCTTAGCTCAGTCGGTAAAGGCGCGACTACAAAACAACATCATGCTGGAGGTGGCAGGGTTCGATTTCCGGTCTGGTCTAGGAATTTTTCGTTATGGAAAATTTCTGGACTCCCTGGGAATAGGGTATGATTGTACTTGCCACAAAATCATGCTAGTTCAAAAATGGTACCTGCATCGAAAGCTCTTAATTAATAACTGTGGAAGGCATTAAGAACACTAAGTTTGCAGCAACCAATAAGTTTGAAACGTGAGAAAGTAGGACGAAAGAAGAACGTCGTTTGACCGAGGAACAAAGGATAACCTGTGTATAGCTTCTTAAAGGTTTTATAAATAACGGAAACAGTTTCACATACCAGTTACATACCATTAATACTATTTCAATCACACAGATAGAAAGAAACATGTAATTTGCTGCGTTATCTATGCTCATTACCTCGAAATTTCTGACTGCCTTCACCCAAAAGTTGAAATTGTAGCAAAAAATGCAAAATTGCAATTTAGCAGTTTTTGCAATCATATCTTGAGAAATCCGCATGATTCTGAAAAGGCAAATTTGCCCATCATGTTCCACAAAGCTTTTTATGGTATAAACAAAGCCATGCAAGTGTGTGCAAGTGGTTATCGCTGTGTGCCTAGTGCCTCGACAATCGCAGCAACCGTTGGGTTTTTGTTCAACCGTCAACAACTTCTCAATATGGGTGAGACAATGGCACAGAACGCCGCTACGCCGTATGCCTCTGTTGCTATTCCGCTGTCAAGTGTTCTATTTTTATCTGCACTCGTCATCACACTCCTATCGCCCTCTCGTCAAGTCACCATGCGGTTTATGAAATAAACGAAGCCATGTAAGTGTGTGCGACCGAAATTTGCTTCATTGTTGTTACGTTGAGTGCCTCAAAAACCGAAGAAACTGTAGGACTTTTATTCATTCACCTCAGCTTGTTGTGGTGACTGGATGGTTACAATGAAGAGCCGTCATGCTGACGGTCGCGGTTCGACTCTCGGTAGCGGATGGAAATCTTTTTTTTGTGCGCCATTGAATTTACTACTACTAATCAACTGTACAACATCACGCACACATTGAATTTTTCTAATCGAATTGATGTGTTGCTTTTTTGCACACGACCAATGTTGCTTTCTTTCTCCAAGTTGCGATCCATTACGAGAAATGAAACCAAATCATGCGAAATTACATTACAATCTTGCTTTTTTATTTTGGGTGTTAAGGGCATTCTTTGGGCAATGCTTCCCACTGTAAAGACTTTTTTGGTGCAATTGACAACAAATTGGCCCTCGTTGCGGTAATAATTTCCTTCGATGGATAATTTTCCAAAAAAATGGGAGGGATGGATCACTTTTCTGCAGTGGCATTGTTGAGGTCTTGTTCTTAAATTGCAATATTTCACATTTTTAGCTCACAATACCGGTTGTGCTGCAATCGCTCTTTGTAAAACATAGCTCTCTTCCCAAATCGATCTTCCATTTCATGAATTTAATGTAATTCGTCTTGACCAGGAGAATTCACGTGGAGTATGAGTACTTTTGGGAATCAAAACGTGCTACTACTTCTATAGAGTGAATTTTCCTCAAAGTTCAGGTATTGAAGTTGTCACATGCCAAACTGTTATTAAAAATAAACGCCTTTGCAATGCTCCTGTGCTCCTCCTAGTGCATCAATTAACCAAAACAATTTTCAGATACTTGTTCGGTCCTTCCTGCTAAACGGTTGATTATGGGAGATGATAACATTCACGGAGCAGGCTGGGGAGAACTGTACGATGACAACCGGTCTTGCTTGATATGTGACCTCTGTGACAAATTCAACATGACTGTTCTTAACAATGGAGAAGTAACACGTTTGGCTGGTTCATCCTCATTTGGCAGTAGAGTAGACCTTAATACTTCTTCGAATTCTTGCACATGGATTATGATTCAGTATCCCCACGGTCGGTAGTTATCATTTGCCCATAAAAATTTCAATTGCCGCCGTGTTCAATTCGTCGGAATCCATCAACGTCGCGTATGATCGAACTCGTTATATCGACAAAATTTAAGTAGATGAAGTCGTAGCAACGGTAAATGGGCTTCCAGCGATAGAGAAATATAACTTCCTCTCCAACCTGATCTTAGACAGCGCGCTGCAAGCTCAAACTCGACCAGTTCCACGAACGTCATTTTGCAGGAAACCTTCTTCTCCATGCAGTATGGTCCGAATGGACAAATTTCACGACAAAAATCGATAACTCGAAAACCATTAACTTTAACAGATGGTATCTTCAGGAGAATTCATTTTTAAAATAAGATCTATCTTTTGGTTTGGGTTGTAACTAGGGTGGTCCTTTTATGTTCATAATAAAAATTTCAACTTTTTATTCTTATGGTTTAGAAGATTTTTTGCTTCAACAGAATTGTAGATATTTTAATTTAATGAAACTTTGTTGAAAAAATTTTGATTCTATCTCATCTACGTATCGTTTTATAACAGTTTTTCTAATTTTCCTTAGGGTGGGACTTGAAAAAACAGTTTTTTTGCTGTAACTTTTTTATTTCAATTTGAATTTGAAAACTCTGCATAAATGTCTTCTAGGGTATAAAATGACACACATTTTGAAGATACATGATAGTTGCTAGTTATTGTATTAGAAAAGTTTTAGGGGTTGAAGTGTAAAAAAATATACGTTTTTGTAAGATATCTCATTCTTTTATTTGTAAATATTTGCAAACACAGAGTCCGTGAACTGAACGTAAAAACTTCCATCTACAAGATCTTTGCAAAATTGTTTGTCCCCTTTTGTCCCCTTTAGAAAAAAAATCTTTTTAAATTTGGTAGTTTTGCATTTTTTCTGCATAATTTTCGATCAGCAACATCAAAAATTATCACCAAAGACAGTAACAACTTGAGTGTTTTTTTATGAAAATGTTTATATTTTTATATTAATCCATCTCCGTTAGTTTATTTACATTCATATCACAGACAAACAGACATAACACATCAAACATTTTTCACTACAAATCATGGTCACTAAAACACCTGCGCCATCTGTTGAGCACACTGTGATGGATGATAAATCACAAGATAGCGGTAGTGTGTTAACGTCAAACGAAGGTTACAATATGTTAACACAGACAAACATACATAACACTTGCAGTTTCTTCATCGATTACCCATTAAACGGTCAATTCAAAGTTTTTTCGTTGGTAATATCACCACAGGTAGTACGTATAGCCTATTTTCGTTAAACTTCTGAACGTGAACTTCTGTGCCGGTACGGATGATTCCTCGCGAAACCAGATGAGATCAGCCAACCTTTTTCAAAGGTCGAACTCTCTCTAGCACTCCTTTCGTGTGGAAATACGGCTCCAGGGGCTGATAGGATCAAGTTCAACTTGCTTAAGAATCCTAGAGGGTTTGAGCTGTTTAGTGGAATACTTGTAACTATAAATTAGAAGAAAAATTAGTAATCTCCATTTAATTCCAACTACCTTTGCTTATCTTCGACAGATACGCGTATTTCGTCTACAATGTGCAGACTTCTTCAGTGTCTCGTACTAATAACTCGACTGAATGAAAACCTTCGCCACCTGCCGTATATATACTATTTTCTAAATACAAATCGTTTACCTATCATTATGTTGTTTATACCTATCTTATTATTAGTTTGTTTATACCTATCCTGAGACAAAAACCAGTGTACTTAATATCTAACTCGCTTCTTTCTCATCTATACCTAACATACTTATTGTGTAGCAGCGGTTGCTCCGCTTCGTCGGGTTTGATGTCGTTTGGGTAGTAAGTTGAACAGCCATGTGTAACCGTTGCCTTGGTCTTTGTTTAGTAGATTTGTGTTCTGTTGTTTGTTTATTTCTAAGCTTTCTGCGACGTCTAATTTCCAGGGTGTATGGTCCTTATAGGCAGCTTCGGGTAGACCCCCTACCAAACATGGTGAAACACGTGGACAAAACACTAAAGGAGTGTAAAGCAGTATTAGGGGATGCAGCAGTCCGCCTTCGCGAACCAAACCCCATCCTCCCCAGAATTAAAGGCCTCCCAAAAGTCCACAAACCCGGAAACGAAATGAGGGAGATTGTTTCATCTGTAGGATCTCCAGCCCATAAGCTAGCAAAATGGCTAGTAAAGAATTTCAAGATATCTCGAGCAATTCCCAACAAGCTCAGTTCACAACTCCCAAGAATTTGTTACAACAGCTACAGTCATCAGGTCATATAAATGACAATGAAGTAATGTGTATCTTTCGACGTCACGGCCCTTTTCCCTAGCGTACCGATCAAGGACGCAATTAACCTTCTAGAAGATTGGCTTTTGAAACAGGGGGATGACACAACATGGAAGCAAAAGGTGCGGATGTACCTTAAGCTGACTCGACTTTGCATGGAAGAGAACTACTTCACTTTCAGAGGATCATTCTATAAACAATTAAAAGGAGCCCTATGGGAAATCCTCTATCCCCATTCCTCTGTGAACTCTTTATGGCGAATTTGGAGACAATCCTAAAAGCGAAAGGATTACTCCCAACTCGTTGGTGGAGATACGTCGACGACATCTTCGCCGTAGTAAAAAAAAAGACGATCTCTCCCTAATTCTTCAAGAAATCAACAATCTCCACAAAGACATTAAGTTCACCCATGAAATAGAAAAGGATGGAAAACTGGCATTCCTCGACCTTCTAGTAAAGAGAGAACTATTGTCGCCATCTCCTTTAGAGTTTGAAATCTTCAGAAAACCCACAAACACCCAAAGAGTCATCCCATACACTTCAAACCACTCTTTTCAGCACAAAATGGCCACTTTCCACCACATGATCCACCGGATGTTGACCCTTCCTCTCAATAAAACTGGAAAAGCCAAAGAATTAGCATATATCTTCGAAACTGCCAGACTCAATGGGAACGAAAAGAGGACAATTCAAGCGATCATCAACAAAAAGAAAAAACATCTTCATAGGAAATCACTAACAACCCTCTCAGACTCACCTGAACCCCTAAAACGTGTATCCGTCCCCTTCGATAAAGACATTACACAAAAGCTTAAACCACGACTTAGGGAATTTGGCTTAGACTTAGTTTTTTCTAGTAGGCACAACCAATTAGCATCGATGTTAGGCTCCACCAAAGACTCAGTAGACACATTAGGCAGAGCAGGGGTATACAGAATCAAGTGTAAACACTGCAGCAAAATATATGTAGGTCAAACAAAGAGAACCTTGGCAACAAGGTTCAAGGAGCATCTAGCGGAGGTAACTAAGGCTGTCAAACAGAACGAGAAATGAACTTCACATAACTTCAAATCAACAGTCGCAGAACACATTTTTTCGGAAAATCACGACATAACGACGAATGACATCACAATATTACGGACTACATCTACACCCTGGAAATTAGACGTCGCAGAAAGCTTAGAAATAAACAAACAACAGAACACAAATCTACTAAACAAAGACCAAGGCAACGGTTACACATGGCTGTTCAACTTACTACCCAAACGACATCAAACCCGACGAAGCGGAGCAACCGCTGCTACACAATAAGTATGTTAGGTATAGATGAGAAAGAAGCGAGTTAGATATTAAATACACTTGTTTTTGTCTCAGGATAGGTATAAACAAACTAATAATAAGATAGGTATAAACAACATAATGATAGGTAAACGATTTGTATTTAGAAAATAGTATATATACGGCAGGTGGCGAAGGTTTTCATTCAGTCGAGTTATTAGTACGAGACACTGAAGAAGTCTGCACATTGTAGACGAAATACGCGTATCTGTCGAAGATAAGCAAAGGTAGTTGGAATTAAATGGAGATTACTAATTTTTCTTCTAATTTATAGTTGCTTAAGAACCTCCCAGACGTCGCTAAGAGGCGCATGTTGAACTTGTTTAATCAGTTTCTAGAACTCAACATTGTACCGGATGATTGGAGACGGGTGAGAGTTATTGCCATTCAAAAACCTGGTAAGCCCGCGTCCGACCACAACTCCTATCGACCCATCGCGATGTTATCTTGTATTCGAAAGTTGTTGGAGAAAATGATCCTTTTCCGTCTGGACAAATGGGTTGAGACGAACAACCTGCTTTCTGATACTCAATATGGTTTCCGTAGGGGTAAGGGAACGCACGACTGTCTCGCGTTGTTTTGCACAGATATTCAGTTAGCTTTCGCTAAAAAAGAGCAAATGGCTTCTGTATTCTTGGACATAAAGGGTGCTTTTGATTCAGTATCTGTTGAAGTTCTTCCAGATAAACTCCATGCTTGTGGCTTTTCACCATTAATGAATTATTTTTTGTACAATTTGCTGTCAGAGAAACATATGAGCTTTTCTCAAGGACCCTCTACAGCTTCCCGATTTAGCTACATGGGTCTCCCCCAAGGATCCTGTTTAAGTCCTCTTTTGTATAATTTTTATGTCAAAGACATTGACGGTTGTCTAAGTGACAATTGTACGCTGAGAAAACTTGCAGATGACGGCGTAGTGTCTGTCACGGGACCCAAAGGGGTCGATCTACAAGGACCCTTACAGGATACCTTAGACAATTTGTCTATTTGGGCTTTAGAGCTAGGTATTGAATTCTCTACGGTGAAAACTAGTTTATTTTTCTAGAAAACATAACCCTGCACAACCAAAGCTTCAAATTTTGGGTTAACTGATAACTCATTCTCCGACTTTGACAATTCGGTTCATTTTGATTTATCCATGAAACAGGAGCTATTCGGGAAAAGGGAACCATATGAATTATATTACCAAGAGATCGCGCTCAGGTTATCCTCTCCCACAATAATGAGGTCCCAGTTGCGAGACTATCCACCTGAGAGATTCAAGATGCGTATCTATTAGTGTTTCGTCATTCACCCGATCGAGGGGGATGTAGACGACGCATAGGTAGAGTGTTGCGTCAACAGTGGTGATTGCTACCCATAATTGCTCAACCGTCGAGCTAGAAGGAGGATATATCGCACGAGATTTATAACTTGAGTGAACTCCTAGCAATACACCACCTCCAGTGCTTTTGATGCTGTTTGAAGGCGACCGGTCTTGTTGATAAACGGAGCATGAGTCGTCAAATAACTGATTCGTCGAATTGTTTCCTTTGAACCAAGTTTCGGAAAGGCGTAAACGTCATAGCAGCTGTCACTAAGGGCCAACTGATAATCGGCGAGACAGCTGTCGATCCCACCAACGTTTTATTAATACAACAGGATGTTTGAAGAGGCAGGCAGGGATAAGGTGCGACTCAAATATCTCTGAGTGCAGCACGCACCGTTACGAGACAGCACATTAAATTTCAAAGAGACGTGAAAGTGCAGTCTGTACTCCCGTGCACCCTTCTTTTGCCGTGCGCTCAATGCCGCACATCTCATTTCGATGTTGCTCTCGTCTCTTTGGGCGTTAACGAATTGCACTCTCTCTTGTCGTCTCTGTGCAAACACAAGTGCAAAAAACAAACACGGTGGCAGGCCTGACTAGTTTGTGAATAGGGATTCTAATAAAATTTTCCCTCTATGAACCCATACAATGCCTTTTTGTTACTAGCATCAAAAATTTTCATTTTGCTACCATTTACCAAAGCATGAGCCAAAGCACAGAGTAAAACACTGAGTAGAGCACTGCGCATTACTCCTTATATCTGAAAAAGAAGTGCATGTGCGGATATCTGTCTCTCGTGCTGCTACAAAATCTATCGCAAGCTCGTTTTGTGCGCTCTTCTGAAACAGGAGACGCACACTTGAAATTGGGTGAAGCACTTGCCTATTTTGCACTACTCTGCGTTTTTCGACAATCCCTGGAGGCAGGTGCCTTACTCAGGCTGCACTCGAGCTATGATGAGCAGCATTAAAGACCATATTGCTAGCACAGGAACGTCTGAATTGCGACGGCTTGACTGAGCTAAGCGTCCGGCGTCCCGGGTCCAACGATTAGTAAAATTGCGTGAACATGATGTTTGGTCCGAAGCACTGAATGCCAAAGAACCATCAAGAGACAAATCGTTTGGAAAAGCAGCGTACTTGCCAGCGGTAAGGGTCCGGAAGATCCCGACTCGTCCCGACCGAAAAGTCTGTTGTTCGCTGGCGGGATGGGCTCGACTGCAATGAGAGGGATAGGGACTTCCTATAGGCTCCTGGAAAGTGTGCGTTCCAGTGTATAGAAAGAGGACAGTTGGTGGTTGCATCCGAAACTATCCCAAATAGGCACGATAGAAGCAGAAGAAGCGCTGGAATATGAAAGCTCATCAGGCAGAGAATTGTTAAAAATCAATGCATACTTGCCTGAGTGAAGAGGTTGGGAAACCCGTCCACCGAACTCGACCACCGGGCCAGAACGATTCTGATGGCAGGAAATAGAACGGCTTTGGTGGCAGGAAACTGCTGGCGCGGCTGGGTCGTGTGATTTGAGGTCTCCCATAATGCGACAGGCAGTGCGTTCTGGAAGATTGTAGCAATGGTGAGACGCATTGGAGGTTCGTTTCGTATGCAGCAACACAGCGACGAGGTTTATTGTTAAGATTCGATACTATCACTTCGTCATCTGTAGGTTCAGTTTGTTACTGTTCCGGTCCATTCCGAGCCATGAGCCATCTTTTTGAGGTTTTGGAACAGATGATAGTCCGAGGTAGCCAAACCGGCTGAATACGGTGGATCCAGAAACAATTGGCGCCGGAAGTCCATGGTTTTAGCCGTGGTTGTGATGCTCTTGTGCGCCGGCGTATTGTTTTGTAAAACAAGACATGTGAGGACGTTTGCAGCGATTTCGGCCTTCAATCACTCTAATAAAGCAAAGTAATACTCGCTGTTGATGGTTTTAATCTTTTCGAGGTAGTCCACGAACAGTATGCCATGACAATCTCAGAAAACGGACGCCAAAATCTTTCCGACCCATTGAGCCTTCCTAGGCCGCTTCGGAGCGCTCGTGTCGGCTTCAGTCCATTGCCGGGCACTCATTCTGTTCACTGGTGTATAACAGTGGATTCAGGTTTCCAGTCACCAATTGACGCAAAAATTCCATCCTGTTCCGCATCAGCAAATCTTAAACACTGTTTCGAAGTACTCTCGCGTTCGTGTTTTTAATCAAGAATGCGTCAGGAGCTTGCGTGGCACCCAGTGGCAGGATAACTTTTTCATATGCGGAATCTCGCCCAAAATATGGCGTGTGTGCTCAGTACTAATCTTTGTAGCATCTGCTAGCTTACGCAACTTCACTTTCCGGTCAGCCAACACCATTTCATGAACTATTTTGACTTTTTCCTCTGTAATCGCAGCGGCACACCCTCCTTGACTTGATCGGCAGTGGAGTTGCGTTCACTCACGAAACTCTCGAAACCAATATATAACGGTGTTGTCTGACGGAGCATTCGCCCCATAAAACTTATCCAACTTTTCTTTTGATTCCTTCGCCATTTTGGTTCTCAAAAAAAGTTTTATGAGAGAACGAAAATCGTGTTTAACCATATTCGACATGATGCCAAACAGATCAACAACAATCAGCTCTCAAAACGAAACTAAGGGCAGTATTGTACTGAAATTTGGCGTGTATGCCCAAATATGTAGATTTAGTGCTCGAATCATTTCAATTTTTGTTTTGATCATTGATGGTAGATGAATAGGGAAGTGGGTGAGGCCCACACTTAAAGGACATGAAAACAGAATTGATGACGGATAATCTTAGAAAATTTTATCAAGGCAAATTCAGATCAAGTCAGAACCGGAAAGACACTTAGGAGTAAAAAAATTAACAGTAATGCCTTGTCCAGACTACGGAGTTGTAACCAGAGCTGGTAAATCTTCACGGCCATCATGTGACAATGACAAAACAAACCTTCCACTGTCACGAGAAGAAACGAACTATCATGAGCTTTCTTGTCATTCTCACACCATCATTCGGTCCTGAGATTTTTCCCATACGATTTTGTTTCCGAAATATCTTACTAGTTTACATAGATTTAGCCAAGCAATAATATGTTATGGACAAAATGGAAATTGTTTTTGAAGTTTTGTGATAAATCTCACAATTAGTACCAATAAATGTGCTTGTGAGGAGCGATGACCAAAACACTTTCACGCGCTGTCATGACGAAAAAATCGATGAGAATTTGAAGAAAATCTCCATCATCGTTTTCTCACCCGGTGAGATTTTCAGATGCATTTCGGTAAAAATCGTAGGTCATTTTTCATCGAAAATGACAATTGCCAGCCCTGGTTGTAACATAATACAAGGGTGTTATAAAAATTATCAACACGAAAAATGTCATCAAGACAGTCATGTATCATGTTACAACTCCGTAGTCTGAACAAGGTAGTAACGAAGAAATTGGAAATTTCTTGGCTGGTCAGGAAATCTATGTGGTCTTTTCCTTATGGACCACTGAGTGAACAAGTCAGAAAATTACAGTAATCTTTTGTTTAATGGTGCAGTGAACAAAGTTTTATTAACTTCAAGTGCGTGGAGCCGAACCAGCTGTGGCTGAAAGGCTCTTTAATAAAGATAAATCAATCAATCAATCAACTTCAAGTGAGGTGCCAGATGGTTAGAAAAAAAATCATTTGAGAAAATTAATGTGGTAAATTTTTATTTTTCGCAAATTTATTTTGATATAATTTTATGCATTTATTTTAAAAACAACGTGAGTCACGTGTATAAAAATGTAATTGGAAAGTAAATGTTAAATTTTGAAAAGTAAGTAAAATTGATTTAGTGATGATGAAGTGGTAAGAGTGAGTCGGAGCTGTATAGAGAAAATTTACGTCGAGGAAAAAAACAGGTAATTCAATGGATTTGAGACTATTGTGGTTGTGGTGCTAAGGAGATTTTCCTCAACAGAATCCACAGAGGTAGTGGTCAGTGCAACTTGGTTTTACGGCTTTGGTTTCCGAGGCTCCCTGAATTGGTGTTGGAGTCTCGGAGGAAGTGCGTATTTCGACCGATAGCGAAATCAATTCGGTGGATTGGTGGTTACCAGGCGAGGTTACCCTGGGTGTCATTATCGCCTCGAGGTTGCGTACCTCTATTGGGCATTCGGAGAGCGTTGGTAATCGGAAGGAAATTCGGCCCCTTTTGCGTCACACGACTTACGTGACTGCCTGATTTGTTGGAAAGTCCACAGGGGAAAATCTACCAACGCAGCGCAATGAAGCAGCGAAGCTCATTACGGATCGGCGGATGGTCATTACCGTTAACCCTCATAGCGTCTTCCCGAGCGTAGAACTCGTCCGAGCGCTGAAATCCATCCAAACCCTGGAATCCATTGAGCGCAGAAATTCCTCCGAATGCTGAAATCCGTCGGAGCATCAAAATCTCTTCCAGCTATACCGCCCAACGACCGCCGGAGTCATCTCTTGCAAACGCGGTACACGGTTCGAACATGGAGCTGTTCCCATGGTATACCCAGTACCCCAAAAGTCTCTAGCAGGGCGCGTCATCGAAATCTCTACGCTTTTCCGATCGGCTAAACTACTGGCGCAATGCTTAAAACCACGACAGCTGGAGTTCTCGTACGCACGTTCCACACGGGCGAGGTCGTTGGTCATCGGTCGTCTCCCACCCGACAAGTCATCTACCGGAGCGGAGGTCGGTCAGGTAGCAAAGCAGTAACTATGCGAATTATCATCACCATCACACATCTACACACCACTACCTAGTAGGGAACCTGGAATGTATTTTTGTAGGAGAAAACACGTAAGAGAAATCAGGACGATTCACGAAAGACACACGCACCTACACATTGAAAGGAGACAGATGAGGGAATTGTAAAGAATTTTTGAAAATAAAAACAAAATTAAAATGAAACTGGAGAAGTCTCTAGCTAATTTTTTGCATTCGTTTAACTCCTTAAAAGAGTTTCTAAGACTTGATTTTAATAAAATTTGTCTGATGCACTGTAATACTACTAGACTACTAATAAATCAAATTCGAAGATAACTTAGATAACTGAATTGGGAAAATATTTGGGATCAGTTCTTTTTGAAGGCTTGGGAGAACCTTGAAGATGGATTCTGCTAGGTTGGGGAAAAAGCTAAAGTTCTGTCCTCTTAGAATCCGGAATCACTTATTGTGTGTGCAGTGGCACTGAAAATTACTGCTGTAAGAATTATTTTACAGCGGTTTATTTACCGCGTTTACCGAAAAGTTATTCGTGATGGAAGCGAGAGGAGAGATAAAATTCTGCACACCAACGTGGTCCGCAATAAAAATCGCAAAAACGTCGAAAAGCGGCAAATCAACCGTGTATGACGTGTTCAAACGTTTCAAGGAGTGAAAGATCGTGGATCGAGTGTCTGAAGGTAAGCGTCGTAGTGGAACATATGACCGCAAGTTTAACCACAAGGTGTTGAGAACCGTCAGAGCAAACCCTGGACAATCAGATAATGAAATCGCACAAAAATACGCTGCTGCTCGAAGTACCGTTCGAAGAATTCGTTTGCGAGCAGTATATCGTTCTCATTGAGCCAGCAAGCAACCAAACAGAACGTTGAAGCAAAGTTTCATCACCAAAACTCGAGCTCGGAAATCATACCAGCAGGTTTTGACGAAGTACCAAGGATGCCTGCTCATTGACGATGAAACTTACATCAAAATGGATTTCGGACAGCTTCCTGGCCAAAAATTATACATGGCGATGGCACGAGGAGATGTTCCTGCGATGTTTAAGTATGATTTTTCTGGACAAATTGGCCAAAAACTGATAATTTGGCAAGGGATTATGCAGCTGCGGAGCAAAGACCAAAGTGTTCGTGACTCAAAGCTTTACAAGGAACAATGCCTCAAAAATTGCGTACTACCTTTCATTAAAGCCCATAAAGGTCCCGTGAAGTTTTGGAGAGATTTGACGAGTTGCCACTTCGTCCGGGAAGTCATCCAGTGGTACCGCGATAATAACTTAAACCCACCTAACCGCCCGCAGTTCTGGCCCATCGAGAGATTTTTGGGCAATAATGATGCGGAAGCTTAAGAAAGGTGGAATACGGCTCGGGACGCGACTCAGATGACCAAAATGTGGAATAAATGTGCCAAGGAAGTTGACTTCAGAGGTGTGCAGCATTTGATTGAAGGAATAAAGAAGAAAGTACGAATTTTCATTAGAAACGAAGAGAAATGATTTGTTTTGATATTTTTTCCTTGAATTAGAATTACTTTTGTTTTGATGTATTAAAATATTTGTACGTCAATCCATTACTGAGATACAAATGATTTTATTATTCCGGATTCTAAATTGACATAGCTATAGTCGGATAAATTAATTGGGATTTCTTGGCGGACGACCTATGTCGTCCACCGCATAAGCCGGAATTCTGTGTGTATCTTAGCAGGATCCTCTTTATAAGTTGAGCGCTAACTGTGTTCAAGTTCTAAATGAGAGGGTTGTTTTCGGATGCAAAAGATACCTCATCATAAAAAGCTCATGTGCCAATAGCTAAAGATGATATCTTTCGAAAGAACTGCATCTTTTGGCCTAACGTACTTCGGCCTCAGGACCCGATACCGTTTGGTG
>JASCZW010011053.1:0-33569 GCA_034211315.2 Aedes japonicus | reverse complement strand
TTCTTCATTCTTCGTTATTATTTCTATTTCATAAAAATAACTGAAACAATTCATTTGTCGTTATTTCAAAAATTCTTTGCACTTTTCTGTTGATGACGCTCATCAGCCAGCGAACGCCTTCTTCAGTCATGGTTTTAGGCTAGCTGATTCCATCAATTCTTCATCTGGACGGCAATGGATCTAAAGTTGGCACGAGTGCTCCGAAGTGACCTTGGGTGGGTTTGGAAAGATTTGGCGTCGGTTTTCTGGGATTGTCACATGGCATAATCTTTGTAGACTCACCTCACGATCCAGCGAGAAAAGATAGATCTATCCAGGTTGCTACGAGCAAGGCTAATCGGCCGCCACAGCTCGTTTCTGCTGGTAGGCAGCCTGTTCCAAAACAACCGTCCTCAGAATCAGGTCGTTAAAGGCGCAGCTAGCAAAGCAATACCATGCTGGAGGTGATCGGGTTCGATTCCCGGTATGGGTCAAGTGTACTTGATATTTAAACAATCAAAAGTGTCTGGCACTCGAAACACGAAAATCGGAAGATCCCCATACGAGTTTTGACGTGCTTTGTGACAGAAGTGTGCGGTTGAAGTTATAGAGTTGCACAAATAAACCATGAACGGTAATGTACTGATTGCATATCTGCTAGCGAAACACAGTGTAAACCAATACACATTGAACTAATTCCACCTATAATTTCGATAGAAAATACCCAAAGGGTCAAAAGTTGCAGCCATTTAAAAGTGGTGCACTTGATTCCGTACAACCTTTAGAAGAATGGAATCGTTCGGGAAACTTCTTGTGAAAATCAACAGTTACATTTTCTTGAAGATTGACGTCCTCCGGAGCGCAGTGCAACAGGATCGTAGTGCGGGAGGCTCTCCGCAAACAGTAGGCGTTTTTGCAGTCGTGACGTCAAACAAATCGGCACTAGATTAAATGGCGCACAAACCGAACGAAATATTATTTTAATTCACACCTTGCATTTTACTACGCGTTTTTATACCCCCTCCCCCCTTTGTCACAAATATTATACCACCTCCCACCCCTCCTCGTTGATGTCACTGCTGAAAAACAAAAATTATGCGTATATTGGTGTTGTCGATTTGCTAATAGCATTTAGACACTTGCAATAGACCGGCCAACGTGAGTCGATGTATCCAAACGAATCGTATGGAAATGTTCGTTTTGGATACAAACATGGCGGCACGTTGTCCGGTCTATTACTTGAGTGCTCATAGTGTAGCTGTCATATTTATAAATTTTTCACGCGATGATGAAGTATTTCAAAAATATACGTATATAGGTGTCCAGGTTTGTCGCGAACAAACAATATACCACGCTTATAAATGATGATTTATAAGAAATGTTAATATACAAAGTGTGGTGAAATTTCATGTTTATATTAGAAGCAGATTAGGAGATAAACATTGAGCAGGCCAAGAAGTGCAACGTCTCGCATTTCAACTTATCGTTACTTAACCTACATCCAAATTCTTACATAGCAGCAGACCACTCCACATGGCAAGCACAATGGAATGAGGGAATATGCTAGAATTTGGGTGAACATTTTTCAGATTTCTGTAAAAAATCTAATGTGATGATTTCACAAAAAACCGTAGACCTCAATTTTAGGGACAAATGATTTCTTATGTTTCCAGTTATTGCAGCACTATGACCGCCAGTGCTTTTATGGGGAAGAAATTTGTCTGCAATCTATAGCAGTAGTAGTAGTGTAGTAGTAGTAGCGTAGTAGTAGTAGTAGTAGTAGTAGTAGTAGTAGTAGTAGTAGTAGTAGTAGTAGTAGTAGTAGTAGTAGTAGTAGTAGTAGTAGTAGTAGTAGTAGTAGTAGTGTTGTTGTTGTTGTGCTGCTGCTGTTGTTGTTGCTGTTGTTGTTGCTGTTGTTGTTGCTGCTGCTGCTGCTGCTGTTAGCGCTGTTGCTGCTGTTGTTGCTGTTGTTGTTGTTGCTGCTTGCTGTTGTTGTTGTTGTTGTTGTTGTTGTTGTTACGTTGTTGTTGCTGTTGTTGTTGTTGTTGTTGTTGTTGTTGTTGTTGTGTGGTTGTTGTTGTTGTTGTTGCTGCTGTTGTTGTTGTTGTTGTTGTTGTTGTTGTTGTTGTTGTTGTTGTTGCTGTTGCTGTTGCTGTTGTTGTTGTTGTTGTTGTTGCGTTGTTGTTGCTGCTGCTGTTGTTGCTGCTGTTGTTGTTGTTGTGTTGTTGTTGTTGTTGTTGTTGTTGTTGTTGTTGTTGTTGTTGTTGTTGTTGTTGTTGTTGTTGTTGTTGTTGTTGTTGTTGTTGTTGCCGTTGTTGACGTTTCTTGCTAAATTTGTCGTGTTCGTTATTGCGGATTCAACCCTATTGCCAGGCTGGGACTTGAATTGAGTGATGGAGTTAAATGTGCATTGGCGTGCTTTCCCATGCCGTTGGTAATGCGTTTATGTTCGCAGTCAGTTTTAGCTCGTCCAAGATATCGAGCTCTAGCATAGACTTGTTTTGCACATAAAACTGGCTGCGGTTTCTATGCTCAGCCGATTGAGCTGACTTATCTCATTGTTAATATTTAGCAGCTCCTTTGTTAGATCATCTGCTAGATTGGCGTATTGTTGATGTCATTGCTGCCAGTCAACTAAAGAAGTTAACTGATTTTTCAGCATCGTAGTACTTCCTGTCAAACCATCTGTTTCTGTGAATGGAAGACAGCTCATTCCTTATGCTAGTGAGCATAAAGCATAAGGTGAGCATAAAGTCGTTCCAGCGACTTTTTGAATGGGAATAACTAAAGATTCTTTCCAAACTTGTGGCACGTGCCCAGTTTGCAGCGATTCATTAATTAGGTTCAGCAGGTTGTTTCCGATGACATTAAAGCAATCTTGCACTACTCTTGCATTTACGTTACTTCGCTCATTCTGCCGTTTTGTTCAAAGAAAAGCAAATAGTTTTGAGATCCTCTCAACGTTATTGGGTGAAAACTTTCAAAACTACAGTTAATATTAATGGGCTGTTTTATTTCGTCTGACTCATCTACTATATCAATGGATTGATTGATTGACAAAAAACTATCGACGACAATATTCATTAAATCTACATGCAATGGTGTCCTCTGACTGTTCTAATGTGCCATTGAAGGTTATGGATCGCGGTTTGCAATTACTAGGTTTTTAACAAAGATTTCAAAATTTTCCATAACTCTTTGCTGTTGTTTTGATGCAAATCAATTTTCCTCTGAATATATTCACAACGAGTTTGTTTAACGCATTGCAAATATTTGTTACGCGCAGTCTTTTGTACCTATTCAAAAGATATTTCTATTAGTTCTACGCTATTTCTTGTACAGCTTGTCTTCTTTTACGCTTGAGACGCAAAAGATCCAAATTGTACCAGCTGTTCGAGTTCTTTACTAACACAAATTTATTTTCAACTAGTTTATTGGTGTATATTTTTAATACGTCTGTCAAAACAGCTGATTTTCGGATCTAGAGAACCGTTATTTATTTGAAAATCCACACTTCTTTGGACAAGTCTTGAAATAGCTTGTTTCGAATATTTTTTCCAACAATCTCAATTTCACATAATCATTGTAACCACTACTATTATCTTCAACGTTAATAATAATGGTTTCATGGTCGGTTACTTTCAAGTCAGAGTTTAAAACAACACTAACAGAATCAAAATTACAGTACACATGGTCAATCAAAGTTTTACTCGTGTCTGGAAATACGCGTATATCCATTTACCAATTGTTTTAAATTAAAGAAATCTGCTAATCGTTTCAAATGCTTCGAATTATTACTGTCACAATAATTTATATTAAAATCACCAGCAGTGCACAGTTCAGTTTACTAATAGAATCTACAAAAATCTCATACCAGTTTTCCAAAATTTCAATAAAACGCTGGTCACTCAGAACTGGGAGAATGATACAATACACCATAATTACCGATCTGCATGCCTCGAACAACTGCAATGCTTAAAACCAATTGCCGTCAGCAAACTTCGTTCAATTGAAGCTTGAACTGAACTGATTCTTTAGCATAAATAGTAATAACGCCGCCAGTGTGTCTAGAAATGTGATAAACAAGCAGCCACATTATATCCCGGAATACTATATTGATCAAATGCTTACATGTCAACTATATGCGTTTCTGATAAAAAGACTAAATATGGACGTTTTTCCTCTACAATCTGACGCAATTCTACGTAGTTTGTAGACAACCCGGCAATGTTGAAGTACAAAACATATCGAATTTACTCATCATTACTACTGGAACTTGGTTGCTATTCATTGAAATGCAGGCTGCTTTTTTTTCGATCATATAATCGCTTAAAATTTCACATTCATAACTACACGCGCCGTGGTTTACGTCCAAGTTGGTTTTACGTTCGTTATTCGTTCTTTTACAATTGATACATTTCAAAACAGTTGATGTGCATTCAGATGTGACTTTCACTACACTTAGAGCATGCTACATGATTTTTACAGTCCATGCTCATGATTGAAGCTGATTGGACAGTGCTCTTTGTGAAAACACGGCTGTTGGAGAAATTCGGTGCCGGATGGAAGCCTAAAACTTGGTAAGTGGTTTCACTTTATCTGATTGTGGTGTTCGTACAACGTGTGAATGTTGTATCTAGGGGAAACTTGCAAGGCAAACTACCAGCCCCCCCCCCCTGGTTGAATGGAAGGCAAAACGACCACTCGAGTTGATTCACACAGATTCTTTGTTGACCAATGGAAACCACTACTCCTCCGGAAACCGGTACATCATCATGACCTTGATAGATGACTTTAGCTGTTTCGCAACCGTCTACCTACTCAAGAACAAGGATGAAGCCGCTGGAAGGACTGGCGAATTTGTGCGTCACTGTGAACATCTTTTGTGACGAAAAACCTGTCGCCATACGCTCGGATGGAGGTGGCGAGTACATCGGTCGGGAGCTGCGGAAATTCTATGCAAATGAGGGCATCAAGCCGCAGTACACTACGCTGTATACGCTGCAGCAGAATGGGGTGACCGAGCGCAAAAACCGGTCACTTCAAGAGATGGCGATCTGTATGCGGGCAGATGCTGAGCTGAGTAAGCTGTATTGAGGCGAAGCTGTGATGGCGGTTTCTTGTATCCAGAACAGTATTCCGTCGTGGGTGATCGGTAAAACGCCGTACGAGCTGTGGATGGATGCTAAGACGGATTTGAAGCATCTGAGGGTTTTTGGTTGCTGGGCATACGTACACATCCCGGATGCCAGACGCTCTAAGTTGGATCACAAGGCAGTTAAACTCAAATTCGTCGGGTACGCGGCGGAGCACAAGGGGTGTCGTTTCATCGACCCTTCCTCGAACCGAATCACTATTAGTCGGGATGCGAAATTTATAGAGCTAGAGGCTAGCTCAGAATCGCTGCCAAAGCCAGAAACAGTGGAAAATTCGAACAATGAAATCGAGTTTCCGCTGGATACTGTTGAGGACCAGCTAGATGTCGTTTCATTAGAGCCGTTTCTGAGTTTCCAGGAACTCTGAGCTTGATGGTTTTGTCAGCGCCTATGATAATTCGGATGAATTTTCTCCAGGTCGTAATGATGCACATCCGCAGAAGGAGCAGGAAGTTCGTCAGCAGAATCGGCGAACAAGGGGTGTTCTGCCACAGCGATTCAATGATTTCGTGGTGGGTATTGCGAAAGGTGTGGAGGATGAGCCTGTAGATCATCGCGAGGCGCTTCAAGTCCAAGAGTGGAAGAAAGCCATGGATGCTGAGATGCGGGCATATCAACATAACACCACTTGGGAGTTAGTTTCATTACCGAAAGGCAAGAAGGCGATCTGTTCGCGCTGGGTGTTTAGGCTCAAAAATGCAACATCGTTAAGCATAAGGCGAGGCTGGTGGCGCAAAGCGTTATGGTGTAGATTATTAAGATGTCTACGCACCGGTGACGCGTCAAGAGACCCTGCGAGCTTTACAAAAGCTTGCTTCAGATAGAATTGGAACAAAAACAATTGCCTGTATTTCAGTTATTTATTATTGAATTCAAGATCTTTTTTTATACAAATGTAGCGTTTTCTTCATACTTTTAAGAAAAAATACGGATAAAATTATTCGTCACGGTTTCGAAGGAATTCTCGAATTTTTCCTGTAACACGGCTCATTAGGCGGCGCACACCTTCTTTTTCCATCGTTTTAGCTATCTTATTCCACCAGGTCTTCATCTGATTGATGTCTTTGACAACCTTTCCCTTTGCCTTGAGTCTCCTCTTCATGATTGCCCAGTATTTCTCAATAGGGCGGAACTGGGGGCAGTTGGGTGGGTGAGGGTTTTTCGGAACAACCTGGACCCCTTTCTCTGCATACCATTCTTGAACGACTTTGCTGTAATGACAGCTTGCCAAATCTGGCCAAAATATTACGGGATGGTCGTGGGATCGAATGAACGGCAAAATTTGTTTTTGGAGACACTCTTTTTGGTACAGTTCCGACGTCATTGTCTTATTTGTAACGAAAACTTTCGTTTTTTGCCACAGCTGCAAAATGCCCTGCCAAATCATGAATTTTCGTGCAAATTTGTCGGCAAAAACAAATTTAAATTTGGCTGGAACATCCTCCAAGCCATTGTCAAGTAAAATTTTTGACCTGGGATTTGCCCGAAGTCAGCCTTGACATAGGTTTCATCGTCCATCAGAAGACACCCGTCGAACTTGGTCAGCACCTGGTCGTATAGCTTCCGAGCACGGATTTTGGCCACACTATTCTGTTTTATGGTCCGATTTGGCTGTTTGATAGCTCGATACGACTTGATTCCTTCCCGGAGTCGAGTTCTCCTCACGGTACTATGGGCAGCACCGAATTTTCTGGCCAAAACACGGTCCGACAGATTGGGATTCCTCTTAATCGTCTTCAAAATCTTACCACGCAGTTTCCGGTCGACAGTTCCACTCCGACGATTGGCTTGAGGCTTCCGAATCGTCGTCAATGTTTCCTTATACCGTTTGATAACGCGCCATACGGTATTTCTGGGCAATTTCAGCTGTTTAGCTAGCCTAGATGCAGACCACAATGGATTTTCCAAATAACTGTGCACATTTTTTTCCCTTCTTTCGGCTTCCATGTTGATTGTTTACAAAGTACAGTCGATTTCAAAGAGCTCGTTTGCCGCCTTAAGAGGAGCATTTACGGGATCAAGCAAACGGCACGGTGTTAGAATCATGCCCTTAATTCGGTGCTAATTAAGATGGGATTCAGCCAGAGTCAGTCCGCCAGTATGTTCGACGAGATGGACAGACCACAATTTTTTTGCTCGTTTACGTCGATGATCTCCTGGTTGGATGTTCTGATCAGACGAAGATTGATGGAGTATACGACTCGCTGAAGAAGGATTTGGATATAGTCAACCTTGGACCGGTCAAACAATTCCTGGAGTATGATAGTCAGCTCGATAATGGCGTCTATAGCCGGAGATTGAAGAGTTGCGTCGAAGGTGACTGGTGAAAAGGTTTGACCTTGCGGATTGCAAGGCATTGAAGGCACCAATGGAAGCAGGTTACACCGGGTCAATAAGTGACAGTAAACCATTCGAGGATATAACCCTGAATCGGAGTTTGGTGGGGGCTATTTTGTACATCGCGGCCAACGCGAGACGCGTGACTGGCCAGTCAAGGTGGTGCATTCGATCATGCTTTGACCTACCCCGCATGGGGATGCTTGGCAAAAGTTTGTGTTTCCTGTTTCGAAATACTACCTCACAATGCCCTCCGCTCAATTTCAAACTACTTCTATTCAATTTTCACAGCCTGCCGTGAGCTAACGGAACTATCAATACTTTCTCTTAACAACTTTGTTCTAGCACAAAAAAAATGCTGTCTACTCCTAGAGCCTCATGATGATGCGAAATTATTTCCTTCTCAAAACAACATCATCACAGATCGGTACCCTGCGTATGGGAGAATACAAGGAAAGAACAATATCAAGTGTACATTCGAAAGCCAGATTGAGCCAAGTATACTTGACTGCGGCACAACGGAAGAAATAGACTGGAAGTTGCCGCCTCGCTCTCCAAATTTCGGCGGTATATGGAACGAACATGAATATATATATATATATATATATATATATATATATATATATATATATATATATATATATATATATATATATATATATATATATATATATATATATATATATATATATATATATATATATATATATATATATATATATATATATATATATATATACATATATATATATATATATATATATATATATATATATATATATATATATATATATATATATATAATCACACATGAAACCAGTCCTAAGATGTTCCATTCCCACGTACGAAGAAATGCTTACCTTATTATATTCACCATTATCCGCTGACCCACGTGATCCTTTGCCGTTGACCCTTGGACATTTTCTGATGGGAGAGCCTATAAATGCACTTCCAGGTGTGAACGTCGTTGAGTCACCCTCAAACAGGCTGACACGCTTGGAAGAGGTACAGGAGAACGTGCAATTCTTTTGGAAGTGATGGAGACACGAATATTTAAACAACCTTCAGCAGAGGAATGCGAAGTTCTCTTCGATTCATCCGTATTTAGATGTTGGACAGCTGTGCTTAATCAAAGACGACCACCCAAGGGGTGCGTCGCTTAGAACAGTGTGCCAGGCACGCCGAAGTAGGAAACCTTACACCATAACGGAACATGTGTGGCACTCTATGGCACACTTTTGACATTTGTACGTCGCGAAGATATAACCTGGTAGCCCTGAAAAATTGACGTTTCAAATTGTTGTGGTGTTGTTTTGATTTGTTTGGTTCGTCACGTAACGAAAATGATTATAAATGAACATTTAAACTACCTGTTAGCTGAGGCGAAATTTCGGAAACAATGAATGAGGTTAATGATTGAATTGATAAGTCGTGGCATGATATCACTTATCAGCTTTAATTGTAGGCAAGTTTTTGGAGCAAATGGGAAGCGTGATATAGAACCACCATCTTCCATATCCTAAATATTTTGAAAAAGCAGAACATCTGCAGACAGTCACTGGCTAAGGGAATAATCGAGAAGATCCGGAGATTGAAGAGGACATGCGGATCATGTCTTAGAACCATCGTAAAGAAGCTATTGCTGATGTAACACCGTTAAAAGAGATTAATGGAGAAACATGCGCATAAAATCCAGCTGAATTCTGGTTTCTTAGCAGAGAAGTGATATGCCTCCTCGATCTCGGCAATGTCATTCCCTAAATAGGTATCAAGTATTCCCCAACCCAAAATGACCGCCACATCCAGCTATTCGACAAAGATGCTGAACAGAACTCACGCTTATTGTATGAGAAAAATAAGCTGCATTTTGCTTCACAGTAAGTGTATACAAGATGAAAACATATCTTTATCTCACAATAACCTTTTTTTACCAGAGCATTCAGCCTTTGATGCCTTATTAGAGCAAAAGTGAAAAACACTGATATCAAAGTTTTTTCTCTGCGGAAAGTTCCTGCTATGCATGGGCAAATATCTATGGTGTAGTGTTCGATGAACAAGAGAGGAAACTGGCACATTCACAGCCTGAACAGGCATAAGAATAATAATTTCCGAATGCCAGAATGTTCACCAAGGAAATGACGTCGAACATATAAAAAGTACTAAATATTTGACGAAGATTGAGTCCGCCGGGAAATCTAACATGCTGAGAAAGAGGATAAATCAATTGTCAATATACAACAGTTTAAAGGAATTCTCACACTAACTTCATGTTATTAATTTCTTGAACTCCATTCTTTATCCATCCATCACCAACAGCACCAAAGTGGCTGTCTCAACATAAGAGTATGAAAAACGCGGTTTCTTCAATAAAAACCGTGTCCGAGACTTAATTTTGAAATCAAAACAAAACAATCGCTTGGTTGCCAGGCGTAGCCAAAATATAATGATTCAACTGTCAAACAACCGTGGCACACATGGGCACCTATTGCAACTACGATCGAACATCGTAACGCTTAGTGGCACACTAAAAAAATAGGCACAAGAGATATTGTGCTGAGCAACTCACCCCTTGGGACAACCTTCCTCCGTGTTCATGGATCACTAGACGTGAGATCAAGGTTCACCCAGGTCCGGATGGCGTCATTAAAGTGGCAACTCTGCATATCTCTAAATGTGAGATCAAGAGGTCTATTAGTAAGCTATGTGTTTTACCATTTGAGCAACAAGTGGGTGGGGGAGCATGTTAGGTATTGTCACTGTTTTGTCGGGTAGTTCACTAAAACACATCATAAGACCCCTAGAAATATATACAAGCTAATCTGCGGTAGTCTGCGAACTTCTCTCGCTTGGCCATCATTCTATTTTTTTCATTACTTTTTCCAACGTCAATCGAGCCCAACGCCGAAGAGTTGATTACGGTATTAGCAACAAGAAACAACTTCTACTGTAGTTTTTGATCTGACCACGAAGCAAGAAGCTCGTGGATTACCAGATCCACTCCGTTCGGAGTACATTCCATCAATTTTTGCTAGTAAGTTTGGCCATATCAGATGTGACAGGAAGTTTTACACCGACGGCTCAAAAACAAATGGTTCCACTGGATTTGGTGTTTTTAACGAAATTCATAGCGCCTCCTTCAAAATTGAAAATCCTTGCTCCGTATACGTCGCAGAATTAGCAGCATATACACTATGCATTAGAGAGAATTGCCTCTTCCCTCTGATCAACTTTTCATTTTTTCGAATAGTCTCAGCTCACTTCAGGCTATTCGTTCAATGATGCCAGCAAAGCACTCACCGTATTTCGTTAGTGAAATACGAAGTCTTTTGAGTGCCCTATCAAACAATTCCTACACCATCACCTTGGTTTGTGTCAGGACAGCAACAATTTCGCATCGCCAACCTGCTGTTAAAAGCTAACGTTAAGATTCCTACTTCCCCATTCCTACCCGAATCATTGTAATCCCTTGCCTCGACCAAGCCGCGAGTTTTCCTAAATTAACCTAGTTAGTAAGTTATTGTTATTGTAAAAATGAAAAAGAACATATAAACAAGGTAAAACAAGAAGAAAATTGATACTCGCTATCACGCTTTGATACAGATTGCCGCATTCATGATAACGGTGATCTGTAAACTAAGAGTCTGCAAGAATTGCTAAGGAACAAGAATAAGCTTAAATTAACAATAGACGAATAACCATAGCTTGTTTTAAAAATAGTTTTTTTCTGTAAAGACCTTAACAAAAGACACATTTTCGGCATTAACGATTAACAACTCTTATCAGGAATATATATTTAATGAGTAACCAAAATGCATCGTAGCTTAAACCATGCCTTACAAAACAAAATATAGCTAATAAAAAATATATAGCTAAAAAAAATATATTGGCCAAATAAATTTAAAAGTGAATGTAAAGGTCCATCCATGTATCCATGCCATGCAAATCTTAAATAGAACATTCTAGATAAACATTTATTTGAAAAAATATGTTAAATTATTTGTTAATACCTCAGGGGGTTTGTTTCCAAAACAGCTATGTTATCGTCTTGTGACAACTCATCGCTCTGTAATGCAATACTCTCTACAGACATTTGTCTTGAATTGGTTTTAGTGATAGATTTCATGGTATCCTCATCACTGTCTTGGTGTTCCCTTATATTGCAATCTACATCAATTGCATCCAAGAATAATGTAGATTCGTTGGAACTCAATATATCAACATATTTAGTAAGCAGTTCTGGGTTTTTGTTTTCTTTTTTCCATTCTGGAAATATTGTATTAGGTTGATTCTTATATGCATACGGACTTTCGTCTATATAACGAATTTTATTCATATCGAGCTTCCCAAAGCTTTGTTTTGGACATAAATCCATATCATTGTAATATTCTGTCCGAATTTGTATATTTACTGCCAAGTTATCTGATTTAAATGAATTGCCTATATTCGGTGCAATTGACAGGCTTCTTTGCTTGCATAAGTTTCGGCGAAACTTTGTGTGCAATATTTTTACTATTTGTGGTGTGAATGTAACATTTTGAAGATCAAGAATGTTTTCATATTCATTAGTTGTAACATACTTCCAACATCTTTTCGATATTTTTTTCTTACAATGCCTCGAACTCCGAAGAATGAGTGAGTCCTCCGATGAATAACTTGTTAATCGTATCTGTAAAAGTAAAAATAAAATTCATGGTTTTTCATTTAACGTTAAGTCATCACCCGAACGAGTAAAAAGTTCAATTTACCATTACGTAGTTGCAGTAGTATTAAGGATTTGATCTTCTAATCTGCCAAGAAACGCAATTGGCAGTATTACTTACTCTGTAATATATAATATTAATACTAATTCTAGACAAAATCGTCAAAAGGTCGAAAATAACATTTGTAAACAATGACTTAAAACGTATATTTCCTGGAAATGCCAGGTTTCTAACATCTACAACCACTACCGACGGGAAGGTAATAACTCCCTGTATCTATTGCTGGTGCTATTTTGTTTGTGGGAGCAAACAGATCTCAGAAAAACACGCCAGAAGTCATTGTTTACAAACGTTAACGTTACTTTCGACATTTTGACTATTTTCTCTAGAATAATTCAATAATTGTCTATTACGGTTTCGCCGAGCGATCTCACAAACACTAGCGTGCTGCTTTACACGTAGAGGATCGATTTGTTTATTGTTTCCAACCATGAGATCAAATGTCAAAATGTTCAGGTTGACAACGGTTTGTTTTTTATTTTCAACCAGCAAAACGATTGATTAGTGAAACTGCTTGCTAATACTAACGACGGCAGAGAAGTCTATACGGCCAGAGAAAACTTCCCAATATTGAGTGGAAACCGTTTATGCAAGAATCTCTTCTATAATGATCACGCTAAAACCATAACATGCCAAAGTCGGTAGAAAAACACCAACAACGGCACAAAATTGCACGAACTGAAATAAACGGAAAACCAGGAGGCGCGACTCTATCTCAGATGCAGGATTATTTTTGTTTTGCTTATGTGCGATGTGCGCACGCATAGTAGATAGAAAGAAGATTTTCAAGATTTTGATGAAGATTTTAAAGATTTACTGCAAAAAGATGCAGCACGATGTAAGTTGATGAATTTAGATTTACAAGCTGACACAAGATTTTTTCAAGATTGAATCGATAGCGTAGGATCATCTTTTCGATCATCTTGAATCTAGATTTAGATGTGTCGCACCCCCAGCGGTAAACATCAGGGGGTGACAGGGAGCAAGCCACTCTGCCAAGTTGTGTTTGTGTTTCAGTGTGTCGGAGGGTGTTTCTGTGTTTCAACTTACACGGAGCCAAATAATCTTAAGAATTTCATAAGGTTCGCCTTATGAACGATGCTTTGGAATTTCATAAGGCCGACTTATGAATGGATTTTGTTTCACACGTTGTTGTTCTTGTACGCTTTTAGGCTTTCCTGATTACAAGTGTTGACATATACTACTGGGCAAGTCACTGGATCCATAACCCCATCGTTCAAGGTTCGAATCCAGGTTGCTCCATATTTTTATTTTTTCAACATCATTATATTTCATAAGATAAATTTATGAAATTCACACTGAATTCTTATAGCAAATAATCATAACGGAATCTTATGAATATCGAAAGTTTATTTCGCTGAGTGTATCTGTCAATACTACAATCAAAAATTTATGCGTATTGGCAACCATGGACTTTTTTGGCGGGTAATTCACGCACACATAAATCTGACAGCTCCCATGTGAAGAGTATAGGATCTGAACGCTGTAAAATGCTTCTAATAAACTCAAATGAAAAGTTTAATTAAAAGCGGTTTGTTGTATGATGTAGAAAAGTCCTAAACTGCACAATAGGGGCATTATTTTGATTGATTTTTATTTTGCTGAAGATGTCTTTATTGAGTAGTTTTGGATTTTTCTTGCATCATACAACAAACCGCTTTAATTAGAATTTTATTTGAATTTTTTATAAGCATTTTAAAATGTTCGTCCTATTCATTAACATGGGAGCTGTCAGATTTATCACCACTCGGTGTCTTCTTCTTTTTTCAACCTGGATTCTTCCATTGAGAAAGCAAACAATTGATTCATGTAAATGGGGCCAGATATGAGTTTATCTTTCATGTGGTGGCGAGTGTATTTGAAGTGTGGCGGATTGTGTTTTTTAGAGTGGTAACACAAGGTGGCCGAGTTACTTACCACCTGGGGGGTGAGTAACTCTGCCACGTTGTGTTTGTGTTGATCGTGTACGAATGTGTTTCTGGGGTGGCAGGTGTTTTTGTGTTTTCACAACCTACAATCGAAAATTTATGCTTATTGGCAACCATGCACGGTTTAGACGTTAAATACATGCTCACATATGCATCGTCTGAATTTCATTTGTGTAAGCGAGAGGGAAACAAAAACAAACAATCGATTCGTGTAAGTGGGGCCAGATATGAATGTATCTTTCATGTCGTGGCGAGTGTGTTTTAAGTGAGGCGGATTATGTTTTTTAGGGTGGTAACACAAGGTGGTCGAGTGACTTACCCCCTGGTAAACATGGATACCAAAAATATCGGTTTTACCATTGTTAGCATTTTGAAACGAATTTAGTTACAAAAATAACAATAACATTACCCATATAACAAAGAACAATTGGCTATAGAGTTACAAATATATTTTCAATGTATGATATATTATGACATCTTCACGGATATAAATTTCGTCCATTTAAATTAAAAATATCACAGTTCAACTTGAAACATAAAAATTATTTGAAGTAAATAGAAAGCATCCCGCATAATCACAAACCATGCCTGGACGCTTTCTCTTATTGTTGACGACCGTTTCCGTTATTGTTACGACATTTACCCTTTTAGTTCACTACTATAAACTAACAATCTCCTATATAGTTTTAACAATATGTCAGATGGTAAAAGGCCAAATAACAATATGCTGAATAGGCGGTTAAGTAAGGTTACCATAACAAAATGGCAATTTTCACGAACAATATTTTTGCTGTACTCTATGCCAATAGGTTGGTATATAATCCGGACCGAGTGCAGACAATATAAAACCTTTCAATGACAATATGGCAAAAATTAACAATATGTGATAATGTAGATGTTGTACGGTTAAACGAGATTAAACTATTCGATAACAATAACATAAAATGTGATAATATATCTTACATTCGAAATTCAGTTTCGACTATATAGCAAATTGGTTTTCGTTATGCGGGATGCTTCGAGCGAAAACAAAAAAAATTGAATCAAATTCGAAGCATGTTAGTTTCAACCAGGGTTTCAACAATACATTCATTGGCTAGGTAAATTTGAACGTGTTCTTCCCTTTCCAGAACGTGAGGGCGAGGCAAGCTTTCGACAATCGCAACATGAGTCAATCGTCACATGAATTGGTAGGTTTCAAGCCAAAACCAAACTAAGATACATCGAATAAATAAAATAAATTTAGAGCGCAACCAGTAGAATCCAAATATTATTAAAAAAAAAAAACAATAATAATTTATTCTTGTTTCAAAAAGTTGTACGATTACTCTTATCATAAATATCACGCAAAAAAGTACGTAGTTATACCTATTCAAAATAGGAATCAATTCAACTAAAATTTTGGTTTAAATATGGACTAATTCAACAAAACCTTTGAGTCGATATAAAATTTCATGTTTTATAAAATTGAACATCGTGTTTTATTGTTACAAACAAAATGTTTTGTTGAACCAACTGAACGCACTTTTTGAAATAATAAGCAATGATGAAGTAATTCTAGAAAACCATTGAATTTAAATAAAACTTCATAATTTATAGAATTGAACATCGTGTTTTATTGTTCCAAACAAAATGTTTTCTTAACCCAACTTAACACATTTGCTGAAATAATAAACATTGATTAACTGATACGACATAACCATTTAATTGAAATAAAACTTCATGCTTTATAGAACTGAAAATCTTGTTTAATTGTTCTAAACATTTGTTTTTGTTAACTAACTACAGGCATTTGTTGAAATAATAAACAATGATGGAATAATTCAAGAAAGCCATTGAATTGAAATAAAATATATTTTTTTGAATTGATTGTCCTGTTTAATTGTTTCACTCCCCACTACCTTGGATGATTTGCAAAATATTCTCAGGAATGAAACTATTAGGAGCTGGCAAGACCAATACTCCCTCCGTTCTATAACATTCTATTCTACACACAAAAAAGGAAAATTGTTTTATTAAAATATTGGCGCTTTTCTTCTAAAAAGTGTTTATTTTTCATTAAATTGAGAGTAAAATTATCTACTATAAAAGCTATGTATTGGATTTAAAAGATGTATTTTTTCGGTTCAGTGTGTAAATTTAAAAGTTTCTACTTTTACAGTGAAAATTGTAGAACTGTCAAATCCATCAACACAAAGCAAGTCATTGACGTCGTCGGCGTTTGGATTTTTCGCTGTTGTTGTCCGCGTCCGCTGTGGAGAACTACTGCGTGATTCTTTGCTTATAACCGCTTCCGTACGCGTTTTGTGGAAATTGCGTTTCATGTTAAAAAAAATTCGTGATTCTTGACACGATCGACGAAATACCAAACCAACAAACTATGTCTGAAGGATGGGTACGTTCGTATACATTAATGTTGAAGTTTTAATGGCATTAGTCAACTCCCTTTTTGCATCGGTGCCACAAGCGACGAAGAATGGCAGCAGATGCCAGAGGTTGCTCTATTCCGACATGGACTCTCGTGATGTAAAAATTAGTTGAAAGTTCATTTTAAAATTTGTATTCATTTAAAACGATGCCATGGTTTCATTTCGACAGTTCTACTATATATGTGAAAAATAAAACCTTTTAATGAATAAATATCTTGTATTTCAATCCAAATAGCACATTTTTATTTTATGTGCTCGATGCTTTCTGGATAAAAGTTTGTTTTGAAATAAAAAGAATTTACTTTTATTTTCAACGATGCCACACTTTTGTTTTGACAGTTCTACAATTTATTTTGAAAGTTTCAACTCTTAAATGTACAGAGCAGAGACATTTTGAATTGACGGTTTGAAGGTTTTTGTATGGAAAGCAAACCGCTTTCTACGAAAAAGAACCAACGCAACTTTTCAATTCTGGCAATGTTTTTTTTAATTTTATTAATCATTATTTTTGTGTGTGGCAGTATGAAATGTTCAGTCGAAAACTTTTTCTGGTTGAAACAACAAATTAACCATTTGAGTTAATAAATAAATGTTATTTTTATAAATCAAATATTATTTAAATTAATATCACACAGCAGTGATAACTTTAAATAATTTTATTTGTTTGATTTTAATGAAACTTTGAATTGATTTGAAACTATTTTATGAATTGAAACAAACAAAAATTTTGTATTGAAAAGCAACAAATCGTTTTGCTGATTCAAAACTGAGTTAGTTTTTAGGGTGAGAAAATATTTGGTTCAAGCAATAAATCAATCATGTAAGTTTAAATATAATATATTATATGTGATTGCTTCGAATCAAATATTTTTTAAATTAATATCACACAGCGTTGCTTACATTAAATAATTTTATTGGTTTGATTAGAATGAAATTTTGCATTGATTTGGAATTTTCTTACGCATTGAAATAAATAGAAACCCTGTATTAAGAAGCAACAAATCATTTTGTTGATTCAAAACAAAGTGATTTCTTACACGCAAAAAATACGCAGTTATACCAATTTAAAATAGGAATCAATTCAACTAAAATTCTGGTTTAAATATGGACCAATAAAACTGATGAACTAATTCAACAAAAACTTTGAGTTGAAATTAAACTTCATGTTTTATAGAATTTACATCGTGTTTTATTGCTCAAAACAAAATGTTTTGTTAAACAACTAAACGCATTTGTTGAAATAATAAACAATGATGAAGTAATTCAAGAAAACCTTTGAGTTGAAATAAAACTTCTTGTTTTATAGAATTGAATACCGTGTTTTATTGTTCAAAACAAAATGTTTTGTGAAATCACCTAAACGCATTTGTTGAAATAATAAACATCGAAGAACTAATAAAATAAAACAATTTGAATGAAATAAAACTTCATGCTTTATAAAACTGAGAATCGTGTTTTATTGTTTTTAAATAATTACCGCACCATATTCCGCCTGCCGAACGGCGTGTTGGAAAGCATGAATCGGACTTTGCAGGAGATGACATCGTGCATGTGGTTGGATGCAGGACTCGGGAAGAACTATTGCGGAGAGGCAGTCATAATGGCAGCTTATTTTCTAAATCGTCTTCCAAGTTGTGCTGCTTTTCCAGTTATCTGCAAAGAGAATAATTCGTTGATAATCTGTTTTACAAATTAACATGTTTAATACACACACTAGAAAAAACAAGGCAGAGGCAGCAATATGGCAGCATATCTGGAGCAACAATAGAAAAGGGCCTATCAACATTTTTAAACAAACACTTCTGAGCCTATTTCCTCGCAAAGCGTAGGCCACCCACGCAAACCAATACCATCATCATGTAGAAGAAAGGTTCCCCTACACGATGATTCTGTAGGTTTGCGTGTGTAGCTCAGCGGCTTGCGAGAAAACGGGCTCAGGAGTGTTTGTTTACAAATGTTGATGGGCTCTTCATTGTTGATCAGATATATGAAATGTTCGCTCATACACAGAAAGAAATCTTGTAGTAAAAACTACCATTTTACCCGACTATGCCTGTGTTCAAAACTACCATGAAATTTCAGTCAAATTTACCACGTTCATGGTACAACCTTCAGCATTTGGGGTATATTTGACGGACCTCATATTGATATCAACCGCACCATGGTTGATCTAATTGCAGGCATGGTAAAATCAAACGCATTTATAGTCTGCTGAAAATTGTTGAGGATTGCGCTTAATTTAATCCTCGAAATGGTAGTTTCTACTGCGGCTTTTTTTTGCGTGTACATATATTATGGTTTCAGTTGAAAATCGAATTTATCGACTAGCGACAATCGATTTTACTCTCATTCTGTACGTTACACATAATGTCGGAAGTAGTGCGCTGTACAGCGCATCTGATGCGCCATACAGCGCACTACTTCAGACATTAGGTATAACGTACAGAACGAGAGTAAAATCGATTGTGACTAGTCGATAAATACTTATTTTAAACGTCGTTTTAATCTAAAATGGTTAATCCAGTATTTTACGAGTACTCATGGCCGCCTCGGTTGAGCTCAGTTTCTGGTAGGGAGGAAGCGATTTAACGTTTGGCTTAGTTCGTTTGACACGAGTTTGACAGCTAATCGATAAGATTTGATCGATTCTCTGTCAAACGGCCTAAGCCAAATGTCAATTAGCTTGCTCCCCAACGAAAACCGAGCTCAACCGAGACGTCGATTGAACCTCGTAAAATGCTGGATTAACCATTTTAGTTTAAAACGACGTTTAAAATAAGTATAATTGTTATAAATCAAATATTATTTAAACGAATACCATACAGCGGGGATTACTTTAAATAATTTGATTGATTTGATTTCAATTAAATTTTAAATTGATTTGGAACTTTTCATGAATTGAAACCAATAGAAACCTTGTATTGAAGCGCAACAAATCACTTTGTTGATTCAAAACAAAGTGATTTCTTAAGGCCAGTATCGACCTAAAAAGTAATGAGGTTACGGAATTTTGTTTAATATTACCAAGCGGAATTTTGACAATTGATCTGCAAGGAACGAAATGTCACCTTCACTTTCGGAATAATCGAGCGGAATATTTTTCCGAAAGTTAAAGTGACAGCTCCCATTAGTTTGCGTTGGAACATAACAAATTCCAATTTCATTTTTAGTTCTTTTCAGGTGGATACTGCTGAAGAAATTTCTTTTCGATTCTCTACTTTTCTGTTTCAGTAAACGAAATTTAACATGGGTTTGGGATAGAAAAAGAAATTTCTTTTGAACACGATACCGACCTTTAGGGTGAAAACAAAATTTGGTTTAAACAATAAATTAAACATTTGAGTTAAACGATAAATTTGGTTGTTATAAAACAAACATTATTTAAATTTATATCACACAGCAGTGATTACCAGGGGCAAGCCACTCTGTCACGTTGTGTTTGTGTTTCAGTGTGTCGGAGGGTGTTTCTGTGTTTCAACTTATCTGTCAATACTACAATCGAAAATTTATGCGTATAGGCAACCATGGAAACAAATCAGTGAGAAAGTAAACAATTGATTCATGTAAATGGTGCCAGATATGAGTTTATCTTTCATGTGGTGGCGAGTGTGTTTGAAGTGTGGCGGATTGTGTTTTTAGGGTGGTAACACAAGGTGGCCGAGTTACTTACCCCCTGGTGATCACTTTAATAAAATATATTGGTTTGAATTTTTATGAATTGAAACAAACAGAAAGCTTGCATTGAATACCAACCAAATATTTTGTTGTTTCAAAGCAGAGTGATTTCTTAGGGTGACAAAATACTTTGTTCAAGCAATAAATTAATCATTTGAGTAAAAAAATGTGATTTTCCTGCGGTGCACACAGCGGTGATTACTTTAAATAATTTTATTGGTTTAATTTGAATAAAATTTTGAATTGATTTGGAACTTTTTTAAGAATTGAAACAAATACAAACTTTTTTTTTAATACCAACAAAATATTTTGTTGATTCGAAGCAGAGTGATTTCTTTGCGTGTAGGGTGACAACATTAATTATTTGTTCAAGCAATACACGCTAAGACCAGAGTACGGAAAATTCGGAAAAAAATACCGATAACCGCACAAAAGTGCACATACTGAAATTATCGGTAAACATGGATTACATAAATTTCGGTACTGTTGGTGACAAGCGAAAAACGTTAATAATTAACTATTTGCAATAGTTTATTTTTACCGAAAATTAAGTTTTCTTTTTCTGTTTTGGGTTTTTGGAATGCTATAATAAAAATGTTTAAAGCAAGGTTGTAAGATCTATGTTTTCCGGTTTTATTCACCACTAAACGGATCAAAAAAATGTGAACAGGCTTTAATTAGGTATTTTATTTCCAAATAGTTATTTTTATTCCAAGTAGACATGGCTGCTTGCTGACCACAAAATATGATTTTTCCATGTAAATACACATAATACTCTCCCTGTTTTGGTGCAGTCGCCAGACAAATAATGTAAGGGTATTCTCCTGGTGGTAGAGCATTGGACCAACCTTCGACAGGCTGAAATATATAGAATAAATTAGTATGTGTATATGAATCAAGTGCAATTCATTTCATTTTTGAGATTCGTCGTATGATTTACATACAAATTGAATAACTAACTTACCTTCCAGTTTTTTCCTTGTATACGCATCGATTAATCATGTCAATTCCTCCATATTTCCAGTGATCTACAATTGAATGATAAAAAAAATATTTCATTGAAATAAGGTAAATATTTCAATTCTGGAGAAATTTGCGAAGCTGTTTCTTCGTCTGTAAACAAACTTTTCAATCGTCATTTTTTCACGAATTACAGCTCACTTCCTCTATAGAATTTTGCTGTTAGTGTCCTGAATTGAACTATAGCCCGCAACTATTGGCTAGCAATCGACTATGGGAATATTTATTTACAAGCACAGAACCATTCGCCTTTCCAAATTTCTCCGGAATTTTCATTATCCGCTTATGGTAAATATTTCTACTCACCCTTCGGGTTGGCTGCCACAAATCTCAGTCTCTACAGCTGGTTTTTTTCTTTATTTTAAAACAAAATTCGAAACTATTTAGCCTGAAGGTGAGGAGGCGGTACAAATGCAATAAGTCATAAACTTCGCAATGGCGGTAGTGTTGATTCTCAGATGCAGCGCAGTGATAAAATTTTAAACCAAATTTAGGTAAAAAAATACGTAAACATTTGAAAATCCATTTTACTTAAAAAATATATAAAATTTATCGAAATCAGTCGTTAAATTTAACCGAAATTTTAGGTTTTACTACCAAAACCTAATTTTCGGTAAAATTAAAACGTAATTTTCGGTAATCTTATCTTAGCGTGTAGGCAATATGAATAAAAACGAGTAAATACTCACAAGCAAATCAGTTTGAGTAAAGTAAACTGTTTGAGTATTTGCTCAAATTCGTATGAATAAAGTTTAACTTTACTCGGAGTAAGTTCGAATTTCAAATATAGCATTTGCTCCGTCAAAACAAATTTCTCTTGCTTTTCTTAGGTACTCGAAGAAAAAAATACCGTCATAACAAACATATCCCAGGTGAATCCAAACATAAATCAATTTTATTCTGGCCGCAAACATAAACTTGCTTTATTTCAAACATGTTTTATGTTTAAAACCATGAATCATTGATGTTTGAAATAAAAATCATGTTATGTTTATTTTAAACATATTAATGATAAGAATAAACGTAAATTTTGACGTTGACTACGTCTTACGGCAAGGGTAAGGTGCCAATTTAAAATCTAAAAATAAACGACCGTCACGAAATATTGTTACAAATTAAACGCTAATAACTTAATAAATGCCCGATAGATTTTCAAGATATTTACATCAATCGGTTGTAAATTTTCCCGCGTATCATTTCAATTATCAAACATTATCGGTTAACAATTTGAAACTATTGAAAATAACCAAAATAAGAGGTGATGTCTTATTCACTAAATGCGCTGTACTTTTCTATCACAGAGTTCAAGTTTAATTAAGGAACGCCTCATACATGTCAGTGCACGATATAAAAGGGGACACCTAAAGTTGCGCGTAGCAAATTTGAAGGAAACATGCATGAACCTGTTGGTAGCAATATCACGATATGATGTACATGTATATGTATAGATATATATGTATATAATATAGAAATATATGTAGATGATATAGGTAAATATAAAGATGAAATAGATGTATATGGTGATGATATTGAAATAGTTGAGTGTTGAAAAACTGCAAGCAAAATGATTGTATTTTTTTCGGAGTTGAACGAACTGCACCACGGTCCCGAAATTTCGACAAAATTCCTTTTAGTATTAAATGATGTATTTCACACAAAAATCAGTGGGGTTGTGTACCATAGGTGCACTGGCTGCCAACAAATTGGTCAGGTAGCTGATTGCGCTGCATGCTGTTGCTAGCGCGCGTGTGTGTGTGTGTGTGTGTGTGTGTGTGTGTGATCTTGTCGGTTGCCATCTTTTGGTAAGGCGCTACGTGCAACGGCTGAAATAACCTGCTTCTTCAAAAGACCGAGAAGGTTTTAATTCAAATGCGGCTGACTTCAAATCCAATTTCAATTTGACCTATTTCACTTTGAGAGAGTTTGTTTGATTTGAATTTATCTTACTGTTGAACATTACTGTTCAAGTTCTTTCCAATTGACAGACAGCAGTGGCTAAAACAATTTAAGTTTTCTCTTCGTTGCATAACTGAGCATTATGTACATTTTTCAAATGGCTGCCGTCACGTAAAATTGAATCAGCGTACGCTAAAAATTCGATCATTTCTTGATTGATTAATTTTTGAGATTTTCAATGTTGCAATGATCCGCTACGAAACTTAAGAAACTAATCAAACGGTGCAACGTAGTGTACGTGTCGTGTGTTTTACACAACCCCACTGATTTTTTTTTTGAAACAAGAATAAATTATTTTTGTTTTAAGAAAATAATTAGATTATTTTGGTTGCGCTCTAAATTTTATTTATTCTATGCATCGGAGTTAGTTTAATTCTGGTTGTGGCTTGAATGCCAGCAGGATCCAAGGACCGAGCAAATAATCTACCGATTAATGTGATGATTGGCTCATGTTGCAACGGCGAATGCTTGCCTCGGCCAAACATTCTTGAGAGGAAAGTACACGTTAAAATTCCCGATGAATGTATTGTTGAAATTAACATGCTTTGGATTTAATTCAAATATTGTTATTTTTGTTCGAAACATGCTTTCTATTTCCTTTAAATAATTTTTATGTTTCAAGTTGAACATCGACAGTTGGGCTTCAAATGGTGAGTTGACAACTTCGAAGGAGGGTGCGACCTATTGAAAATGACAATTTACGCGTGAGCATCATATATATTAAAAGTGATAATTTGTTCGAGTGTATGACGCGAGCAGATAATGAGAGCCGCGGTGAGTGCCCGTGAGCGGATGACAAGAAGAGAATAGAATGGCGGCAGAATATAAACAAGATAGGCGAAGTAGAAGCAGGATGCCACATATACAGATTTATCTGTAATCATACAGATTTTTGCAGTTTTGAATACAGAATTCTGTATATACAGATTACAGATTTTAGAAAAATACAGATTTTACAGATTTTTGAAAAATCCTCTCTTTTGTTGCATTTTATGATCATGTTTAAATAATCATATTTGGAAATCCCATTGAGCCGCCTACAGAATATGTCAGATATTCATCGACATATCGGAAGGATCGCCGTTTCGAAGGCATCAAGCAAATTAATCTTGGTGGGCAGCATCCATTTCAATTCTGTATTCAAACGTCGTAAACATCGGTTGAGTCACCTTCGGTGGATAGCATCAATCTATACAATGATTGTTTTTGTATGTCTAGTACGCTTTGGCTATTATTATCAATCCTACTGAATAACTTGATAAAACCACTAGAAATTGTGCAAACGCAGGTCGTAAATGATGACAGGGGGATGGACAATTTTCAGTAGTCTGCTAACTGGTATGAACTACTTCTTTTCATGTCCGATTCGTATAATTCGATTCTAAGGTTTGATGTCAGACAATGTTATTGCATAGATAGCATAAGCTACCGCAACAAGAATAACGAGAACATTTAACAAGCAATAACAAGCAACAAGAACAAGCATAACATTTATATATTGATCGTTTTCATTAATATCTTGATTTGGTAAGCAATGCACAAATTGAACTTATATTCTTCATGAACTTTTAATTCTACTTATTTCAGCTCACCAAATGAAATACAATCTGATCTTCGTACGCTGTGCAGACAAGTTATATTAATAGTATTTGCAAAATATTGTTTTACTTTTATGTTGAATATTTTCTTACATAGCTTTGCAGCTTGGAATAATCCACAGATTTTTGGTATTTTTTTATATAGTTGCAATAAAAAAAAGCTTTGATTAGAACAATTAAAACCAACGAACAGATTTTAATAATGATATATTTTGCTTCAAGCGGAGTACTGCGTTATTTGAATTATTTTTAAGAATTTAATCGAATGGAAATGTCTTTATCTAGCATAAGAAAATATTTGGATGCTAACTACCGAGTGTTGTTTCAGCGTTTCAGCGTGTACTATGAGATTTTCGTCCTTGAAGGAATTGGAGAAAACTTTAATCGACGAGTGGCATAAAATACCACTGGACGTCATTAAAACCCTCTACAACTCCATACCCAGGCGGATTGAACCGGTCCTGGTAGCGGAAAGACCCTTCCCTATACTCAATCGAATTATTGCTAGCTTATCCGAACCAAAGCTAAATAAGTTGATCTTCAGGGGTACCAGGATGCTAGATCAGGCTAGCCAGTGAATCTTATAGTCCATATTTTGTGGTAAAATCGTAATTGATCCTTACTACAAGTTCCCCCAAAAATGTTCCGGGAGTGGCCAATGTAGCCAATGGCTTTCTGAAGTCTATCAAAATCATAATTATGAAAAATCATGAAGATAGAGCTGCCGCACGGAATGTCTCGGAGTAAAATCGTAAATGGCCTCTACTACAGGTTCCCCCGGGGACATTCCGGTAGTTCCAAGAGTGGCCAATGTATGCAATGGCCTTCTGAAGTTTATCAATATAATATTTATAAAAAATCATGAAGATAGAGCTGCTGTACGGCATGTTAATAAATGGGCTAGCATCACGGCATGGGATAAATGCCTAACTGGTCGCTACTACATGTTCCGGGAGTGGCCAAAATGTCAAGGTTCCACTTTTTGTTTATAATAAAGTTTGTGATGAAAAACTTAGAAGAAAGAGCTGTCACATGGCATGTTTTGAGTAAAATGAAGAGTTAACCGCATCCAAGACCCTTCATCAAAATCTGCTTTATATCTCACCATATCTCGGTCAATTTAAGGCCGATTCCTGAAATAAATTTTTCATTCGCCTAAAAAATATTTTGTCTTTACTTGTATTTGCTGAAAAAAATGTTTGGCAACGGCATCTTGTACAAAATCTCATCACAAATTCCCGGAACAACTCCGGTGTCCTAGGACCATGGCCAATTATGTTACCAAGATATAAAATTAAATTAATTTTTTAGTCAAATCCTTCTTGTCTTAATTAAATCTGATTATATTTCATAAAGTAAGAGCACTACAAAGTTGATCAGAAATTTGCCTGACCTGATCATTTTGTAAGTATAAAGTATAAATCAAACAAAAGCAAACTGCTACGAAACACTTAAGTAATTTTCACATATGATTAAGTGGTCATTTGACAATCAAAACATTATTATTCACTTTACACAGGTTTTGTTCTTAAAGTTTGTGTTTAGATGAACCATACGAAAACATAATCGAAACTCAGACATTTTTTTTTTTCAATAACAACATTTGTACTACGCTATTCATACAACAGGCCATAGTTGGGAACATAGAATAAAATATGTTTTTAATATTGAGTCTGCAAATCATTGTTATTATACCTTTGTGAACAGTCAATTTATAACGTGTGACTATTTTCTGTGCATATTGGCTGCATTACTCGGTTTATGTTCAATTTAGCCAAATTTAGATAAGTGAAAGATCATGTAGATAATGTTCAGCTTAGCCAGTGAAGTCATGATGTCTAAAACGTTAAGGAAATCGAAAACTACGCGGAAGTGAACACCTAAAAATTGGTTCATAATGTCTCAATTGCTTCGAAATAAATCGGTAATCTTGATAGAAACATGGTTTTGTTGATTATCGCCGAATTAATGAACATAGGCTAACATTTCATCCCGATACCCTATTTGGTTCAAATGCGATGCACGCAAAGTTATTTTTCAACCAGTGAACGGGAATCAAACAATAGTTATATATATGATACAGATTTTTTACAGATTTTCAACAGTCGGATACAGATAAAAAAGATTTTTGGATGTAAAAATACAGATTGGCCATGAAAAAAATGTGGCAACACTGAGTAGAAGAGAAAAACAGTTGGTTGCGTATGCATCACAGTTGAACCAACAATCAATATGTAACTAGCGATTTGAAATTGATTCACTGTTGTAGAACCCCTTGGTCCGAATTACACCTTGAAGCCAGCACCTTGTTATACATATTTGCGCCTTTGTTTTGATTTGCTGTGTTATTTTGACAGAGTATTTGAGAGTGTGTTCATGTGAGTTCATTATAAGGGGTGCATTATTGAGCTTGGGACCGAGCTTGGGACGATGTTCTAGTACTGACTGAGCCAAGAAAAAAATCGTTTTTGTATGGGACCTACTGGTCTTAGAGTTAGTCTATGGTTGAACCTTGTAGTGTAAGAAGCAGTAGGGAATGCCAGCATTAGTTGATTGTCTTTCAGTGTACTGAGATAAAAGGTATAAATATGCGGTCGAGTCTTCGACAATATTTGTAATCTAAAACAATCTCTTATAATTTGGAAAAAGATTTACCGAAGTCTTATGTTATCAAAATCTTCTTCTCAGCTATCGTCGTCATAAATGTTTAATTAGCTCTGTTGGAGAATTCCAAAGCTGTTAAATATTTTAACAGGTTCTGGGCCCAGACTTGCTGTGCCACCAGATGCAATTTTGTTCAAGGCGGAGACTTCTGTTAAACAAAATTGATAGGACTGTTCAAGGCGGAGATTTCTGTTGAACAAAGTTAATAGGGCTGTTCAAGGCGGAGATTTCTGTTGAACAAAGACCGATACATTTTTTTTTGTAAACATTTATCAGGTTCCAGCATTATGGAAAATAGATTTCGACGAGTCGTTATTTCCGTGTTTAAAGGGGATGAAAAATCCTTTCCTTTTTGGAAGAAAAGGATGGAACATCTATTAAAACAAGAAGGACTTGATCATACTCTAATGCGAACCCCTGTAGACGAGGATTATGCTCAGCCAATTGAAGGGGGGACAGACGAACAAGAGCGTGAACGAGAAGAAAAGTTTGCCAAAAGGGTTAAAGATGATGAGTTGGCAGTAAATGAATTGCTTATGGCAATTGATGATGATCCGATGGCGCATATTTTGGAATGTCAGTATGCAAAATCCATCATGGATAAATTAACAGCAACTTATCAAAAGCATGGTGCTACGGCCATGCTTGGGTTACGATCTAAATTGTATTTGCTTCGTAACAAGGGTTTTAAATCTTTGCAGCAACTTTTTACTGAACATGCAGAAATTATTAGGCAATTGAATTGTATGGGTGAAGTCATTTCACAAGCAGATCAACTAAATACATTATTGGTTGCGATTCCTGAACAATTCAATCACCTAATAGGTGCTCTATCTGTCATTCGAAAAGATGAACTAAACCAAATGTCACTAGATCAAGTTGAGAACGTTTGGTTGTGTTGCGTTTGCACATGTTCATAAGGAACATAGAACCAAACTGGAGAAGAAGAGTAGGAAAGTTTGTATGGTTGGTTATGCACCAAATGGATACAGATTGTGGGATAATGATAGAAAGAAGATTATCATTTCCAGAGATGTCGTCTTTGACGAATCAAGCTACTACTTCAAACAACTTAATGAAAGAATGGATGGATGTGACAATGATCCTGTTGTGGTAGATTTACCAATAAATGTGAATAACGAACGCTGTGTGGTAGATTTACCAATGACCCCAAACAATGAATGCGTTGATGTAGATTTACCAATGAATGTGAATAACGAACGCTGTGTGGTAGATTTACCAATGACCCCAAACAATGAATGCGTTGTGGTAGATTTACCAATGAATGTGAATAACGAACGCTGTGTGGTAGATTTACCAATGACCCCAAACAATGAATGCGTTGTGGTAGATTTACCAATAGATGTGAATAATGCGTCTTTCGAGGTAGTTTTACCAACAGGTGCTACACCTGAACAAGATATTGTTCTGGATCCTGAGTTTGTGTCTGTGCAAATAGAGAATCAGGAGAGCATTGAAGATGATATTGATATTTTTCATGATGCTAAAAACGACACTGATGAGGAGACGGCTGAGACAGAGAATCTTGGTCAACGTTCTCGGAGGGCGCCTGCCTGGTTAAGAGACTATGAGACTAGTTTTCTTTTATCAAGTAATTCAGGGGAAGTTCCTCAGAGAGTAGACGAGCTTAAAAAGCGACATGATTGGAGCAAATGGAAAGTTGCCATTGACGAGGAATTGAAATCCTTACGTGAAAATGATACATGGACTTTAGTGGAAGACATTCCAAATAATCGCAAGCCTGTGAACTCCATGTGGTTATTTACGATCAAAGATGATCAAAGATATAAAGCAAGACTTGTGGCGAAGGGTTGTTCCCAACGTCCTGGTTTGGATTATGGAGAGACTTTTGCACCAGTAGCAAGGATGACAACAGTTCGAACGTTTCTTTCTCTTGCTATTAAAAATGATTGGTTAATACATCAAATGGACGTTAAAACGGCGTTTCTTAATGGATACTTAGAGGAAGAAGTGTACATGAAATTGCCATTTGGTAGTTCGAACCTATGTAAACTGAACAAGACCATATATAGACTCAAACAATCAAGTCGTGCTTGGAATCTCAGGTTTGATAACTTCATAACGAAGTTGGGATTCAAAAGAATCAATTCAGATACTTGCGTTTATATTTCCACCTCAAAAGGGATATACATCATTCTTTACGTTGATGACATCCTGATCTTTTGCAAAGATATTACCCAGATAGATTGGATTAAGAGTCAATTATCGAATGAATTTAATATGAAAGACTTAGGTGAAGTAAAGCATTTTCTCGATCTAGACATCAGTCGAGATTTCAAAGCTGGGATATTAGAAATATCACAAGAGAAGTACATAAACAAAATATTATGCAAGTATGGTATGGAAAATTGTAAGTCTGTTGGGACTCCCATGGATCCTAATGTAAAATGGAAAAAGAATGTCGGAGATGAGACAAAAGCGCCATATAAGGCGTTATTGGGTTGCTTACAATACTTGACATTAATGTCAAGGCCGGACTTAACCTTTTCCATAAGTATTTTCAGTCAATATCAGAGCTCACCAAATCACGAACATTGGACGGGGCTTAAACGAATACTGCGATACCTCCAGGGGACAAAGACTATGCGAATCGTATTGGCGAAGAAGGATGACGTTGTGCCACTCGAAGGATACGTGGACGCTGACTACGCGAATGATGAAGATGACAGACGATCGATTTCAGGACAGGTGTTCTACGTATACGGAAACATCGTATCTTGGTCATCAAAGAAGCAGGAGATCATAAGCCTGCCGTCAACGGAAGCCGAGCTGATTGCACTGTGCCACGGTGTAAAGGAAGGAATTTGGTTGGTTAAATTACTGCGTGAGATTGGGATAACCGCAATTCCATTCACGGTATTTGAGGACAACCAGCCATGCATTCGGATTGCGGAAGAACCGCGTGAACATCAAAGAACAAAACATATTGATGTGAAATATATGTTCATTAGGAGTTTGATTAGGGATAAGACGTTAATTTTAAAATACATATCGACAAATAAACAAATCGCGGATGTATTCACTAAAGCATTGACGAAGATTAAGTTTCAGGAGATGATTAGTTATCTACAGCTAGTAAATTGAGGGGAAGTATTGAAAATGACAATTTACGCGTGAGCATCATATATATTAAAAGTGATAATTTGTTCGAGTGTATGACGCGAGCAGAGAATGAGAGCCGCGGTGAGTGCCCGTGAGCGGATGACAAGAAGAGAATAGAATGGCGGCAGAATATAAACAAGATAGGCGAAGTAGAAGAGAAAAACAGTTGGTTGCGTATGCATCACAGTTGAACCTTGTAGTGTAAGAAGGAGTAGGGAATGCCAGCATTAGTTGATTGTCTTTCAGTGTACTGAGATAAAAGGTATAAATATACGGTCGAGTCTTCGACAATATTTGTAATCTAAAACAATCTCTTATAATTTGGAAAAGGATTTACCGAAGTCTTATGTTATCAAAATCTTCTTCTCAGCTATCGTCGTCATAAATGTTTAATTAGCTCTGTTGGAGAATTCCAAAGCTGTTATTTAACACGACCGACCTCTGGTCCTCACAAGTTCCTATCTCACGCCTCCACGAGTCATATGATCACAAAAGACTGCCAGCTGAAACATGGAGACGCTGGTTGGCGTAGCCTGGGCAATGTTGTCAATCTGACAATAGCGAAGTGAGGGGGTGCGACCGGTAAATCATGTCATAATTTTCCATTATCATATCTTTCAGGTCTACCAGGTCATCAGGTATTATAAAATAATTTTACATTTAAAATTATTTTTTTTTCTCATGGCAGTCATACATTGTCTAAATTTTCTGGTTCATAATGGATGTGGAAGTTTGTCTACAATTGCAACAAAACAGCAGTCAGCACAGATGTAATTTTCAGTTCATATTATAATATCCCTTGACTATATATTATCATAAAGGACATTGTTTATTCATAACCATTATCAATCTTCTTTATCACCATCATTAACATTTTTATCATTACTGGTGTTTGCGGGATTTATTTTTTAACATTTTTTTTTTTAAATAATTTCTCCTAATAGGTTATATATACTTTTAACTATTATGTCTTATATGTCCAATTATCATTATGATTTAGATGTATCTAGTGCCTTGAATAAAAGAAGCTGCGACGGAATCTATGGTAGGCTTTTGCACTTGTTACCTAATGTATTTTTCAATTCCTGTTTGCAAATGGACCTTTTTCCAAATCTGAGCTGTTTGCCATTCGAAAAGTGTCTGATGTATCTGTATCATAACTCACAATATCATTATATTTGATGAAATTGTTTTATTGATTTTACTTCTTAAATGATTTAAAAATTGCTTGTTGTTTTTTGTTGTTTTTTTCATTTGTCTTTAACTCCTTTACACAGGAGCAATAATTATTTGGCCAGCAAAAATAAAACCGTATTGCTGTTATAAAATCAACATCAAGCAGCAAAAAGTGACCATGGCAACAGTAAATTAAAATGTATATATGTTATTTTTGTATAATTTAACAAACTTTTTTAGGATACCTCAAATCAAGATTTTGGGAAATTTCTGCTATCGCTGAAAACAAACAAAAAAGTGCATAAGCGTGAAACCACAGAACTCTACACTTTAACACTTCACAACATTTCTTACATTTCAGGATCCACCAAAGCGAGATCATAAATAATAGATACCGAGTGTTTACAGTATTTTTCATTTACATTAATACATACACTATTATATAAATATTTCATGGGAATGGGAGGGACCATCAGGGCACCCGATTGAAGCACTCTGGATGGGGAGAGTGGAAATGCCAACTCCCCATTGTTAACAGTTTGTGAATAGAGGGCGGGCTCTTCTCCCCGCCCATTGGGGCATCCTCATGTTAAATAGCTTGCTCTTTTGACCAATTGTCCAATCTTGTTGTTGGAAGGAGATTCTTTATATCCCTGTGGATACGTATAAGTGATGTTGCCTATCGATCCACCCAACACCTTTTTGGCCCTTCATACAATGGCATGATTAGGATAATCAGTGTTTATTAAAGCTTGATCAAGTCTAACAGCGAGGAGAGCTCACTGCTTTCGGACTTAGTTTCCGTGCTACAATGGGTGGTAGTACATATCATACATCATACATCATACAAGTTGAACATCGACAGTTTTAATTTAAATGGACGAAATTTGTATTCGTCCAGAAAGAGGATTGTTGTTAAACAAAAAAATTATCTGAAATATCAATACGGGAAGATGTCTGACGATTCCTTCAACGAGGAGTATCTGGAGGATGAACAGAATCACAGTAAGTCTATTTTATTTACGATGGAGGATAGTTGCATGGTGAGGATAGTGAAAATGGAAATCAGAATGCAACGGGCGCGAAGCTTACCGGCAAAAAAAAACTGCAGATGATGCGAAGTTTGTGTATATTCTGGCTTCTTTTGGAAAACTCTACAGGAAAAATATCAAACGCTGTCAGTGAAACAGAAAAATACATGTCCGTTGTCACATGCAAGTGACGATAAAAATTAACAGCATGACGCAAAGTAAAGTCGGACCGGAAGCAGATTGCAAACCGAAATATTGTTCTGAACGAATTGGAAAGCAAGTTTTTCCAGTTGATGGAAGGATATGACCGCGCTATGAACATTTTTTCAGCTTTTCTGTTTTGATGCATATTTAAACAATGTTGTGTAAATCAAACCATGCAAACAAATCGTTTCCACAAAAATATTTATTTGTTATTGGAATCCGAGATCACCAAAAACACTTCATCCTTTGTATATTTGATAATACCCAGGAAACCAATAAGCAGTTCCAAAGCGTCTTTACGGCAGCCTATCAAGCATTTTAGTCGCCTTAAATGCAACATAAATGTCACTTTTGGCCCAATATACGGCTGCTTTACTGCAATGCTATAATATTGCTTCATTAATGCTATTTTGCATTTGAAATGCTAATGACAGGCTACAAGCATTCAAATAGCATTTGCCGGATGCAGTTAAACAATCCTTCCGATTGTC